>PVLA01002466.1:21333-268572 GCA_004027455.1 Hydrochoerus hydrochaeris
TCTATCCTTTCTGTATTAGAGGGAAAAACAAAACTTAGCAAGACAAAACAAAACAAATTCCTATAAAAACATGAAACCAAAAAGTCGTATAAAACCACAGTACAAGGTGATCTACAATGATTACTGTGTTGTTTCTTATTATCTTCAATAGAATGTCTATATCATCAGGCATAATTGAATATAGCAGTATAATTGAGTAAAGCAGTAAATAACAATATTAGTAAAAATAAAACATTGTAGGCAGTATAAAACTTCAAAAGCATGTAATAATCAAACCATAGTGGATATTTTAGTGGATCTTGTCATCTTCAGTGCAGTTGCCTATATTCTCAGACTTGATACTATCAATCATAACAGCTTTGAATAAAATCTATCAATACAAAACAGCGATCCAACAAACCAGATTCGATTACGACCAGTCATGGTAAAACAGTGTAGGTTTTACAGAGCTTTAGATTAAGTTAATAGGAAATTAAGGCTGATTACCTTAATATATATAAAATTAATAGGAAATTAAGGCTGATTACCTTAATACTATATCCTGTTATTTTCAGGATTGCTGTCTGAGCCCTCAAACGTAGTACAGGTAGAATGACTGGAACAGAATATAATACATCTAAGCAGAGCAGTGTGAGTAATGTGGGTTTTAAATCCTGGTGCACTATTAACAATATAGTGTAACAAAGCCATCTATGTTAGAGATTCTAGTCATCCTTCTCTGCCTCATTTCTGCTATGCTATTTTTCTGCCTCTCTTTGTCTACTTTTCTCCTTCATTCTACTGCCTGCCCCACTCACTGAGACCTTTCTGTCACTGTTCCTAAAATCCTGGTATTTTTTTCTCTCTCTCTAGAATGTCCTTCAGTATTCTCTGCAGGGTTAGATTGGTGGTCACAAATTCCCCCAGTTCCTCTTTGTCATGGAAGCATCTTGTTTCTCCATTAATTTCTAGTGACAGTTTTGCAGGGTATATCAATCTGGGCTGGAGATTATTCTCTTTTAGGGCTTGGAAGACTTTGCTCCAAGCTCTTCTTGATCTGATGGTCTGTATCGAGAAGTCAGCCATGACTCTGATGGGCTTACTTTTATAGGTAATCTGTTTCTTTTCTCTGATGGCTTTTAATATTGTTTTTATATTTAATTTCTGGTATCTTGATTATTATATGTCTGGGTGTAGATCTGTTTTGGTTGTAGGTGGCTGGAGTTCAGTATGCCTCACACAGCCAAATGTCATTTTCTTTTCCCATGCTTGGGAAGTTTTCCTTAATTTTTTCCGTGAATAGCCTTTGTAATTTGCCTATATATATTCCTGCTTCTTTGTTCATGTTTCTTATTCTTAAATTGTAGATTCTCTTGTCATCTTCTAGCCTTTGTGTTGTTACTGCCTGATCCTTGTTGTTTTTAAGAGATCTTTCCTTTCATGATCACACATTGCAAACTTGTCTTCAAGTTTTAATAGTCTATTCTTAGTTTCTTTTAAGGCATTGTGCCAGCTTTCAATGGAGTTTTTAATTTCCTGGTAGTCTCTTTGAATCTGCTTCATGTATTCTATATTTTCTTTATATTCTTTATCAAATGTTTCTCTCCTTTTTTTGTGTTCCTCCCTTTTTCCATTTGTATCATCCTGAGAGATGCTCCCTGAGAGCATTTCTTCTATTACTCTACTCGTATCTTGCTTTACCTGATTTAATATTTCAGTTTTGAGCTCATCTACAAGGTCCCACAGATATCTCTTAATGTCCATTGAAGCCATGTCTGATGTTGTGTGTTTGCTGCCCTCAGTCTCCCTTGTTTTTCCTTCTCCTGGATCAGTGCTCTCAGGTTTCTGGACTGGGGGCCTCCTCCTGCCTTTCTCTCCTGTCATGGTCCTGGCTTCCTCCACACAGGTTACAGTGCAGGTCCCAGCCCCCTTTCCTGTGGGCCACGTTTTTGCCAAAGCATGCTGTCGAGGGAACTCCACCCTCTCCTGCCTGCTCTTGTCACTGAGGTGTAAGCAGTGGCTGTGTTTACCTGCCCCTCCCCACCGGGCCAGACAAACTTCAGGTGCCTTCACCCAGTTAATGCGTACTAGGTACAGGGAATTGATTTGGGATGGCTCATTGAGTCCCAGCCAGGGGCACGGTCCAGTCCAAGCAAATCCCACTAATCTGCTCTTGGGAGAGAGGGGCCAACTGAAGTCACTGTTGCTCCCAGTTCAGGCTCCTCCCTCCCGATTCCAACATGTTGCCCACTTGGTCGCGCCCTTCCCATGGTGGGGAGGTCTCACTCCCAGCACTGACCATGGATTAATAAAGGTTCCTTCACTGGCTTCGCTCTCTGTTGGGCTCACCAACCCCTGACTTCAGTGCTGCTGTGCTTCCTGTGAGTGGCAGTGGGAATGAGTTTGGGCGGCTCTGCTGGCCAGCGCGGATTCAAGCCTTTACAAACTCGGCTGGTTGCCGCGAACAAAAACACTGTGTCCTGTAATTTTTAGCTGATTCATTTGTAGTCCTGAAGTATTTGATGAGCTTTTTTATGTTTTAATTTCTTCCTGTGTCAAGAGGATCCGTCTCCCTCTGTCTGGGTCTCTACAGGGTGTTTTATTCTGGCAAATAAGTTGTTTCTCCCAGGAGGCTTTGCATTTTGTTGCACTGATTGGGCATCTTGTCTTCTCCAACATACAAATGAATTTTTATCAGAATAGTATTTTCTTCTTTCTTTCAAAATAATTTGAAATATAATTCCTGGGCAGTAGGAGTCATGGCCACTCACTGAAAGGATGATGTAAAAACAATATTCACTGTGTAGCCACACATTTCCAATTGACTTCTGACTCTTTGGGATCACATATAAAACTTGCTCTTTTATAATTTAAGATCAAGAAGAGGAAGAGACTGGTAGGATGTAACACAATAAATTACAAAAAGGCAGTCTTTTTTTCTGTATTAGTAAGGATTCAACCCAGGGTGTGCTAACAACAGATTGATAACCCCAGCCCTTTTTATATGTTGAGACATGCCTCACTAAGTTGCCCAGACATGTCTTGAACTTACAGTTTCCTGCCTCAGTCTCTCTAAGTGCTGGGATTATAGCTGTGCATTACCTTACCCAACTATAGTTAACTTTTGATTACTACACTTATTTAGATAATGCAAATGTGAAAAAAATTGTATATTACTGGATCACTTGTGTGACATCTTATTTTGTAATTGATTTGATTATGGAAGTTTTGAATTATTTCATTAGAATGAAGATGTAACATATATATTTTTTTGAATTCTCAACTGCGTCAGTGTCAGAGCGCAACTAAAATTTCCTGCTATAAAATAGATGGGCAGCAATTATTTCCTTGCTTTAATATCATGACTTAAAGTATTGTACTGCTGTGACTTTCTATTTAGGGTTAGACACACTATGGGTTGAGGTTCTAGGTAGACAGATTTTCAGTAAAACACCACACTTCCCCCTGGGTTATCTATTTCCCCTCTTCTTTGCATGTGTGCCTTTTTGTGAGGACTTGGAGTCTCATTTCCCTAAAATATTTTGTTGTTGCTGTTTTGCAAATGAGTTGGTACCATTTCATGTTATTAGCAGTTACAATGTTGTTACTCTTTGAAAAGGAAGAGGTCAGGTCTTCATTCCCTTTCTTCCAGGAAATTCCTTGGCCTGCTTGTTAGTTTGTCTACTCCCCAGAATTGAATTCAGTCCCCCAAGGGCTATTTGGTGGAACTGTGTTTAGGAAGCCAAAATAGATCTGTCATTTTCTTTCCCAAAATAAGTAAAGGTCTCCTTGTCTGCTGTTCCTAACAGGGTTGCTGCCTATGTGTTGGAGCAAAAAGATGGACTCTAAGGTAATTAGTGTCTCCTAGGACAGAGCACAGAGAAAGCACCAGCTCCTTTCATACAGCAGCCTCTCTCATGTTACTGCACCAAAAATACGCTGGACACAGCCTCTGAGGGCTGCAGGTGGGTGGTGAGGCCAGCCGTAGCAAAATAGTATTCAGGGACACTTCTGCTGTCCTACTGTCTCCTTTTGACTCCACCTGCCACAGAAAGCCATTTCTGTCCTTCAGATATTAACAGTAAAGCAGATGAAAATTGAGACAGGAAACGTGGTTTTAATAAAAGTACAATTTTTCTGGCAAGGGTTAAATATTAAAGTCATATTTCTGACGGCAAAATTCAACATCTCACCTGTTAATGGAATTATTAACATTGGAAATAAGGTAGGGTAAAGGAAGGCAAGATATTATCACAATTTAATCAAGACCACAGTTACAAGAAATACTAACCTTGCTTACCTGTGCAAATTATTGCTGTGGACTTGTACACACTGGTAAGTTAAATGCTGGGGAGCACTCAGTGTCTCTAGAAGAGCATATTGGTAAGAAGTCTACTTTTATCTAGGAAAAAACAGCCATAAGGGCAGGTGGTGGGAGGAAATGAAAAAGAAATAAAATAAAAACAAAACTAGAAGTCATCCCTGAAAAAAGAAAATGGCCAAAGGAGATGGAATTTTAAACAGACATTAACCATGAAATGGAATATTAAGACTGGAAACCTGAGTATGTGATAGTAAAAGAAGGTATTATTAACTGTCTTGAGTATTTATATTGGCATCAGACTATCCTAAATTTATTAACCAATGAATTAGTTAATTGGAAACATTTTCTGGATACTTACTAAGTTGGGCTTTGTTTCAGATGTTGGAAACAGAATAGTAAAATTGACAAAAGACTCCCAACTTCCTCACTTCGATGCCTAGCGAGAATCAGGTCTTATTCAGATATTTACACCTATGATGAGAGGCACAAGAGAACTGAGGCAGGTATGGCAGTGTGCAAGAAGGATCCCTAGCCTAACCAGGACCATCTGGATACCTCACCTAAAAAGGGATTACTATGCTGAGATCTGAAATATGAGTAATAGAAGAAAGGAAAATGGGTGCACACAAATTGCTGTGGTATGATATTTTCAATTCTTCTGAGAAAATACCCAGAAGGGGACTAGCTGGGTAGAATGGAACCTCTAATCCTAGTTTTTTGAAGAATCTTCATATTGATTTTCACAGTGGTTGCATCAGTATACATTCCCATCAACAACAGAGCAGTGTTCCTTCCCCACACCTCAGCCCCACCAGCATTTGTTATTGGTTAATTTCTTGATGATAACGATTCTTTCTGAAGTGAGATGTTACCTCAGTGTTGTTTTAATTTGCATTTCTTGAATAATCAGTGATGTTGAACATTTTTTCATATATTTATTTGCCATTTGCATATCTTTATCTGGGAATTGTGTATCCATCTCAGATGCCCATTTTTGGGTTGGGTCTTTAAATTTGGGCAGCCTGATTTTTTCATTTCTTTATACATTCTAGATAGAGTCCTTTGTTTGAGGGACAGTAGGCAAAAATATTTTCCCAGTCTAGGTTTTATTTTCACTCTGTGGGTGATGTCTTTCGATGTGCAAAAGCATATTAATAAGACCAGATCCCAGTTGTTGATTCTTTGAAGTACTTCTCATGCTGTTTGGATTTTGTTCATGAGCTTTTGGCCTAACCCTATGTCCTTGAGATTTCTGCCTGCTTTATCTTCCATTAGGTTTTAGTGTTTCTGTTTTAATATTTAGATCTTTGATCCCTTTTGACATTAGTTTAGTGCATGGTGATAGGCATGGGTCTAGATTAAGTCTACAGCGTATAGAAAGCTAGCTTTTCCTACACCTGCTAAAGAGGCTGTCTGTCGTTCAGTGAACGTGTTTGGCCCCTTTGTCAAAGATAAGTGGCTGAGTGTGTTTGTAGTTGTGCCTGTATCTTCTGTTCTGTTCCGTTCCACTGATCCTCAGGCCTGTTTTGTTTTTTTTTTTCCCCTGAAGAGCCAGTACCATGCTGATTTTATTATAGCAGCTTTGTAGTATAATTTCAAGTCTGGTATTGTGATGCCTCCTGCCTTGCCTTTGTTGCCCAGGATTGCTTTTACTATTCTAGGTCTCTTATGGTTCCATATGAATTTTAGGAATGTTTTCTCCAGATCTGTGATGTGTGTTAATGGTATTTTGAGTGGGATTGCATTAAATCTGTGTAACAGTGTTGGGAGTATGGCCATTTTCACAATGCTGGTTCTTCCCATGCATGAGCAAGGGATGTCTTTCTGTTTTCTGAATTCCTCTTCAACTTCTTTTTTCAGAGTACTGCAATTATCAACGTATAAATCTTTTACTTGCTTCATTAGATTGATTCCTAAGTATTTCATTTTTTTATCTTATTGTGAAGGGTGTGGTTTCCCTAATTTCTTTCTCAGTGAGTTTGTTGTTTGTGTACAGGAAGGCTATTGATTTTTGAGTATTGACTTTGTACCCAGCCAAGCTGCTGGATTTGCTTATTAAGTTCAGAAGTCTTTTGGTGAAATTTTTGGGGTCTTCTGTGTAGAGTATCATGCATTCTGTGAATAATAATAACTCAACTTTTTCTTTTTCTATCCTTATTCCTTTTCTTTCTCTCTCTTGTCTAATTGATCTGACTAATTTTTCCAGAACTATATTGAATAGGAGGGGTGATAGTGTACAATCTTGTCTTGTTCCTTCTTTTGGAATGAAAGCTTTCAATTTTTGTCCATTTAGTTTGATGTTGGCTGTTGGTTTGTCATAGATGGCTTTTTTCAGATTGAGGTGAATTTGAACATATTGACATAGGAGAGGGCAGCAGGCAAAAGTCTGTGTTAATAATCTACCATCACTGAGGTAATATGTATCAAGGAGGTTTTCTGTGAAACAAAGTATAATAAATTTTAAAACTGAGATACTTAGAACATATAATTTAGTCTTTTCAGTCTATGCTAAATCAGTAAAATCTATAGTTCTAAGTTATGATTTTTTAAAAAAAAATAAGTTTTCTGAAGGTTGCCTTTTGAATGTATTGAGGGCTTGACTCTTAAGTGCAAAATAGTTTGAATTCATTAGATCCTACAGAAGTCTATTTTTCTCTTCTTCTTCTTTTTTTTTTTCTTAAATTGTGTGAGAAAAAGTTCTGGAATTGCATTACAACTGAAAGGCTTACATACTTTGATTAGTCTGGTAAGTGAACCGAAAAGTCACTACAAAAAACAGTGTGTGAGCAGAATTCATCTCAGAAAGGGTAATGATTTCATTGCTCAAGGGAAGAGGAAATAAAGACAAGTGTCCTTTTCTAGGTAAATGAATTATTACAGTTATGTGATTTATTATCATTGGATGGCAAGGGATTATAGTGGAAATTATCTGGTACTTTTGCCAATCTCCTGATAAGAGTCTGTTCATGTATTTCAAGAAATATTGTCAACTATCTCTTTCACAAGCCTACTAAACAAGCTATACAATCTCCCTTTGGAAACCTGTGCCATGTTAATGTCCTTCTTTGATGAGTAATGCCTAGATTTCTCCTTAAATTTGTCTGCTATTACAAATACTTTAATCTTTTTTTCTCTTGGCAGTGGAAGCACCAAATGCATTACTGTCTTCATAATGATGTGCTTTAAAGCGTTTATTGCTCTTTTGGTTTTTTTTTTAAGTTGTGTATATCCTAAATCAATACTTGAAAAGGAAGGCAGTATACAAAAGCAGTGGCAGAGAACTAAAAGAATAAGATAGAAACTGCTTTAAAAATACCAGGCCAGGCCGGGGATTTAGCTCAGTGGCTTAAGCACCTGCCTGGCAAGCACGAGGTTGTGAGTTCAATACCTGGTACAAAAAAAAAAAAAAAAAGCAAAACCTATAGGCCAGAACTTCTTATATAAGGAAAAAAATTATGGAGGACTTTTCCTGAGAAAGATTAATGTGGATTTACTTTGATTTCTCCCTTCATCCCAGCATTGACTAAGAGACAGTCACAAGAAGAACGTGGGTTCTTTAGAAATAACAAGCAGACAGGCTGGTAACTTGGCTTGCTTTTCCAAGGAATACGATGGAAGTGACCTTTCCTTCTCCTTTGAGAGACACAAAGGACATGGCCAGTCAGTATCTTCAGGAACATAACCAGAAGCCTTTT
Organism: Hydrochoerus hydrochaeris; assembly: GCA_004027455.1. Lineage (NCBI taxonomy): Eukaryota > Metazoa > Chordata > Mammalia > Rodentia > Hydrochaeridae > Hydrochoerus > Hydrochoerus hydrochaeris. Next base: position 29,332 of record PVLA01002466.1, read on the forward strand.
GGGAGAATCTAAGGCTGAGCTGTTTTTTGGAATTTGAGTCCAGTTTCCTTTTTAATCAAAGGAATAATGCTTCTTGTTTGCTCTGATATAGTGAAGATATATGGGGTAGATAAGAAGTATCCCTCTCTGTCTACTTTGATCCTATGTCTTTAAAAATCACCCAAACCAGCACCTGACTATAGTTTGGGTATCAGAGCCTTGTTTTTCAAAAAATTTCTAGAACTCCCCGTCTAACTTTGGAGACTTCTGGAAAGATGGCAGAGTGGTGAGTGATAGCAAATAAGCATCTTCAAGATTTAGAGTCCAGATACTGTAATATAGCAAGGTGGAGAAAAGAAGGAGGAGGAAACTGGATCTCTAGGATCCAGAAAAGATCTGAAGTAACTTAACTGTTGAATTTTACATTTCCATGATTTGAGACCAGTAATACAGTCTGAAATCAATGAATATTTGAGAATGAATGCTCTCAAATAAGTGATCTTGTGTTTCTTTTGCTTTGTCTGTCCCTTTACTCATTTGGAGGTCTAATAACTAAGTTCTAGCCATGAGTATTCTACCCAGCTTTGGCACCATCTGCTTTAGATTGTTAATGGTCCTAACACCCTTGACTCAATCTTGTCATTAATTCACTTGATTGGCCTCAACCTTGGGACTGCCTTAGTCACTTGAAGGCAGAATCAGATACTCTGTTCATTCTGTAAAAATTTGATCTGTATTCTCAGCAGGAGAAATTAGGAGTAGAGCTATTTACTAGCCAGAGTTTTCATGGCTTAGATATTGTTTTAATATCACCAAGTATCTCAAAGTGATATCTACTTATTAATCACCATTACATTGGCTTCCAAAATCTAACTACAGTATTCACAGAAACACAAAAAAGAGAGGAAAAGTTATCAACACTGAAAACTAAATTCAGTAGACAATCCAGTGCTGCTATCTGGTGACATATCTTTGCTGTCTATGAATATAATGCAAGTTAAGGTGTGTTTAAAATAAATTACTCAGAGTTCACTTCAAGGTATGATGAATTATGAACAATCATAATACTGTCTCCATCATCCTTACTCCCCAGTATCATGAGACTAATGAAAATAGCAAAGCAAGAAGCAGGTGAGGGATTCTCACAGCTGTATTCCCTAAGTGAAGGTTGTAAGTAGGGTGGACAGTGGCAGATGTTTATTATAAGCATAAGCCAAGGAGAGTTTTTTATGGATTATAGAGGTTCACAGTGGCTATAATTCAGATTGTAGGAAAAAAGAGAAGATATTACTTCGGTAAAGTAGATATGAACTAGGTGAAAGTCCACAAAAATTTGGGAACTGCTTGTATATTCTACCTTCCAAGTGTAAACTGGAAAGGAGTCACTGTGTGAGAGGCAGTGAGCAGAACCAACATCACCTTACCCAAGTGTGGTGTTTTCTGAAAACAAATTAAAACAAAACAAAGGGGCAAAAAGATTTGAAGAGAGTTTCCCAATTAAAGGGTTAACCAAAAAACATTTAAAAAGATCAGAAAAACCAACCCAAGCCAAAGAAATAAAACTACAAAATTGGAAAGGATTAAAGGAAAATATGCTCCAAAATAACATTGTCTTGTTAAACTCAGGAGGAACTATCAAGAAAATCTTTGGAAAGAACGATGGAGAATGGGACACATTACCTCTAAAACATACAAATAGAAAGATTTCAGGAGCTAAACTGCTAGGGTAAAAAGGAAGAACAAGTTGTAATAGAAGGTGTATAATATACAGAAGAATTATAATAATAAAATTGAAGTTCACAAAATAAATTAAAAAAAAAAAGAAAGGAAACAAAACCAAGGAGAAGAAAGATGATTGATATGGAGGTCAAGGATTGAATATCAAGTGAACATGTGACTTACTTGTGTTCCTAAAGGAGAATAAATTGTTAACAGTCAGTAATCAATGACACATGAGAAAATTTGCCTGCCTAAAAGAATGATTTATACATTAAGGTACTGCTCCCAAGCAAAGTCAATAAAAAAGGAAATTCACTTTTGGCCTTGGTAATACTTTTCATGTAAGGTTACATGACCTGTACCATCAGTTTTCTAAGTTTTGAGTCTCAAAAGGCCTTCACATTCCTTAAAATTATGAACGACTGTGTATGAGTAATTGATATGTTCTTCAGAGCTAGAGAATCAATATGATAGATGAATAGATATACAAATAGACAAAGATAATAAGGAAGAAGCTTACACAATTATAGGAGTGGGTAAAACCCAGAGTCTGATGTTGGATTGGTGAGCTGGTGACATAAGAAAAGCACATTTTTTTTCACCAAGTCCAAAGAAAAAATTAATATCCTACCTCAAATATAAGTCAGGGGGGAAGAATTCTCTTTTACTTTGAGGAAAGTTACTGTGTTGGTTACTTTTTTCTCATTGCTTTGACAAAATACCTGACATCCAAAATTAAGGAAGGAGAGGTTTATTTAGGACACAGTTTGTGGAGGTTTCAGTCTGTAATCAGCTGGCTGTAAGGCAGGGTGGCATAGCAGAGGGGCAACAGTTCAAGGCAGCAGAAGACAGAAAAAGCAACAAGAGCAAAAAGGGAGCAGAACAAGTTTCTTCTCCCTTATAGTAAGCAGGCTATTCCCCAAAAACTTCTAAACTTCTCAGATCGACACAATGCATCAAGCATTATAGTTAAGCACTTGTATTCTGTCAGGATTTCACCTCGTCACATGAGGCCCATCATATTGGATGGGGTAATCTGCTTTCCTCAGCCTAACAATCTCAGAGCAACACTCAGGATAATATTCTACCAAATATCTGGGTATGTTGTGGCCCAGTTGTATTGCCACATAAAATTAGCCATCATAGGTGCAAGAGAAGTTTGTTTATACTGATTTTATTTATTAATATTTACCATATAAGAAAATAGAGAATTTTAAGAAAAAATGTGTTCATTAAAATTAAGCCCATTACATCAAAACACAAAAGCATATTTTTTAAATCTTTTTTTTTGTTTAAAGAGAAAAAAAAAACATGTAAAGGGTAGACATAATACAGAATTTCAAAAAAAAGATAAACAATAAGAAATCACTAGTTGATAAATTACATATTGTCCTCTTAGAAATATTTGTTCAAGTTACAAAATTAAAGCATACAAGTAGATATTCAAACAGTGGGACTGTAAACAGCTATGCATGCATGAGACTCTACATGTATTTCTATCCTTTCTGTATTAGAGGGAAAACAAAACCTAGCAAGACAAAACAAACCAAATTCCTATAAAAACATAAAACCAAAAAGTCATATAAAACCACAGTACAAGGTGATCTACAATGATTACTGTGTTGTTTCTTATCTTCAATAGATTGTCTATATCATCAGGCATAATTGAATATAGCAGTATAATTGAATATAGCAGTACATAACAATATTAGTAAAAATAAAACATTGTAGACAGTATAAAACTTCAAAGGCAGGTAATAATCAAACTAGAGTGGATATTCTAGTGAATCTTGTCATCTTCAGTGCAGTTGCCTATACTCTCAGACTTGATACTCTCAATCATAACAGCTTTGAATAAAATCTACCAATACAAAACAGCGATCCAACAAACCAGATTCAATTACGATCAGTCATGGTAAAACAGTGTAGGTTATACACAGAAAAGTATATATTTTTATGAAAAACTGTGCTCAGCACCTAAGAGGCCCCAGGTTTGATCCCAGCACCAAAACAAGCAAGCAAACAAACATCAGTAAAGATATTCTCCTTCGTATTGAAATATAAATGTTGATGGGAATTTAAATAGTGAAATTTTGATTCATTAATAATAAAAGCATTAAAGTAAAGGAATTCAAAGTAGACTTTGACACTTACCCTGATTTCACTACCTTAAGAAAATAGTAGCTGTAACAATAAGCAATCCTTTCCCAGTCTCCACTGCCTCTCAAAACCTTGAATTGCCTACCCAACCTTAGTATCTTTCATAACTAAATTCTAAAATGAATAATTTTTTCCTCTTTTAAAATTGGGGCTAAGGCTCATTGTACTTTCACTACAGAGGTTTCTTGGTGTGATCTAGAGGACTATGTGAATGATTAATGTTATAGGAATTGGATTGAATGAGTTCCATAGAAATAATGACCGTAAGGTCAGAGGGTGGTACTGTACTACCTAGAAAGAGTTATGTCTTCACATTCATGTCCAACCTGCAGCAATAAATGAGGGCTTGGTTGTTACTCAGCTATATCTAGACAGCTTTTTCACTCTGGAGAGTCTACTAAGGTGATGGGGTATGGAAAATTAATAATGATAAGCTTTCTGAAGAAAAGAAGAAGTGGGTGGAGAGAAGGAGGGAAGGAAAATCAAATTTGTAGCATTTCCAAATTTGCATGGTCAATTTCAGACAATCCAGCTAACATCAGTCCATGAATCGGGAGCTGGTAAGAGATTTGTACCACTGGCACTCCTCAGCCAGAGCAAGTGAACTTTAGCACATCATTGCACTTCAGATATGCTACCTGAATATTGGTTTTACCAATGTGCTTATGTAATTATAATATTATTTATTCAACTCTCAACTTTAGGTACATGCTGAGAAGCTCGCCAGATTTAAATGGAGCATTATTTTCCTCGAGTGTTAGGCTTGTATGAGCCATGAGATGTGAGTTTTTTTTTTTTAAACTTCCCTATTTCATCATGAAAAGCTAAGACCTGCTGCCTAATGAGAGATTACTTTTGGAAGAAAGAAATCAAGCTCTGACCATTAGTTTATTGTTTACAATATTGTCCTGGAAACTCATAGCAGCAATAGGTACACAGAAAATAAAAGAAAAGAAATTACTTTGTCTCAAAGTAAACACTGTAACAACAACACCAAACAGAAGGAAATGGGATCCGGGATTTTGTGCATCAATTGGTAGCTAATGAGATTGTAGATTCCTAAAGGAGAAACCCACAGCAGAGCCTTGACAGTTTATCTCAGGTTCTAATGTAGGCAGAGAGGCTACTAAATGAATAATTGCTGAGGGGGTAATTGTGGGACTCATCTTTTGAGGAGATGTTTTATTTTTTTCCCAGGCCACTGCCAATAGGAGCTTAATAATCTTTCCGATGGGCACTATATTTTCATAAAATAATCTAAATGCTACTAAATGGCATTTAAACTGATTTCCAGACACTGGCAGACTCAAATGGCAATCAGACTGCTAATGTGTCTCTACTACAACATAAGAAAAGGCAGGGTAATGAGGCCATATCATTGGGATCAAAATCCTTCATACTGATTCTTTTTGTTTCTATCTTTGACTCCCATCCAGTCATTGGCACTCTGCTTCATCTCTCGTTTGTTTCCATTTTTTAAAAAATGTCCTTCCCAGATCTGGGCTGTCGTGTGAAAATGATGATGTCTACCTAACATTGCACCCCATTTCTAGCACCTGGTTAGTGGTGAGGTGCAGCACATCTTCTGGGAAAAGGAAATCAGAGATGAACACATGCTTTTCTGCAGCTGAAAGAGCAGAACAAACAGCCAGCCAGAGAAGCTACAAAGAGTGAAAGCTCTTAGAATTGTACCTGTGTTCGTCATGCTTCCCAATCAAGCGTGCTGATCATAAGAACCATTTTCATCCAGAGATGAAAACTTCCACGGTTATACTATAATTTAAAGACAAAAATTTCAAAAGTTCGGAGTTCATGATTTAATCATACGCTATAAGTGAGATCTACATGGACATATGCTTAATGTCCCCGGCACAGTAGTATATCATGAGTGGTTTACCAGCACACTGGGCAGTCACACCAAGAAAAAGCACAGTGTTCTTTATGTTTCCCTGTAAAGACTCATAAAGATATAGATTATGTCATTTCAAAGTACAAATGCTTTATTAAGCAACTTTGCTGGAAGGAAAAATATTAGGGTGCTTCCAGTTGTTAATTTTTGTTATTGCTGTTTTTACTTTGTACTATAGTAAAGTACACACAACACAAAATTCTCAAATTGTTTTAGAAAGATTTTTAAATATATGCCAAGCACCAACTTGCAGCCTCCTCTCTCTGTCCCCACCACAGTGAATAAAGGTGGGAAACAGCATTTTCTATCTTCTCTTCCCAATTTCAGCAAAATGTCAAGAAGTGGTAAAGGAGGGCTGGAAGCACAAGGACATTTACATCTCATACTGCTGACAGCCAGCCAGCTGGTGAGGGTGTCCTGGAGCAGCCATGCAGAGGGAAATCAGCAGAGAGTGCAGGAGGCTGGCAGGCTCACAGGCTGTGGTTCTCCTGGCAAGGAGGCGTGGAGAATGGTGGATTTGCAGAACAGCAAATCTGCTGCCTTGGCTGCAACGCACAGCATTCGTTGCAAGGTGATGAATACATTGGGAGAAGGAGAACTGATGGGTTCCTAGAATGTGTTCTCTCCAGTATGATTTCCCTGGAAAAGAGGCATGCACTAAAGTCAGGACCTGAATTTCCCATGCAACTCTGAAACAAAATGCATACATGCAAAATCTTAATAAAGGGCAAGTTATCTCAAGTAAATAAAGCAGCTTGGCCAGGCAGGCACTCTAGTTGAGGGTATCAAGTTTGTATCTTTAATTCTGGAATGTTGTCAATCAATGTCAAACAATTTCTTAAATAAATTCTGAGTCAACTGAAACAGAGACCTAAGGTGCAAAGTGTTAATGATAAATTTATCCGGTATAAGATTGATAGGATGGTACACAATTTACTCAAGTCATCAAACCAGGATTTGACAAGCCAAAATATTTTTCAGGTCATGGTGAGGATTCCACAAAAGGTGACAAGAGATGGCCAGAATTAACCTAGTAGTATGTATCAATGCCAAGGGAACAAAACTGACATCTGAAGAGGATATTTTCCCTTAGATATGGGACATAACATTAATTAGAATTTTTATGTTGGGTTTATGCTCTCCCTATCCTAACTCAATACCCACCTGAAGAATAGGAAAAGTATGGACTAGTAATGATTAAAATTGTTGGTAATATCTGATGAGGTTAATGATATGGAGAAATGGATCTTCTCAAGCCCTATAAGGATAAAAGTTGGGAAAGAACTTTTTGAATATGATTATGTAATTCATATCCTTTGACCTACAGGTACACAAATATAGGAGAGAGAGAGAGAAAGAGAGAGAGAGATATCAGTATTCCATTGGCTAAAGTGGCAAAATATGAGGAACAACCTGTAAGTTCTTCTACAGGGACGGGTTAAATAAATCTTGGCAGAGATGTACAATGATAATGCCATAGCTATTCAAAAGATAAGGCAAATGTTTTTGTGACCAGCGTGCAATATGTCCATGATATATTAAATGGAAAAAAGTGCAAAACACAATAGTGCAATCTCATTGGTGTGAACAAGCAAACGTGTCATTATGTTTGCACAGAAACTGTAGGAACATGCTGCATAAAAACCACTATGCATGTTTATATTTAGAGAAGTAGGGAGTTGCATGGTTGTATTTGAATTTTTTGCTTATGTTTAACTCAGGTGATTTTATTGTCAATCCTGTGCTCCCTGTTTTATTATGTTTCAGGATATTCTACTCTATATTTTCCAGTCATATCACTGTTTGCACATCACTGTTTGCAGATGACATGATATTCTACATAGAAGACCTCAATAGAAGACCTAAAATAGCAAAGGCAATCCTGGGAAACAAAGACAAAGCAGGAGGCATCACAATTCCAGACTTAAAATTATACCACAAAGCTATGGTGATAAAATCAGCATGTTATTGGAAAAAGAAAACAGACCTGAGGATCAGTGGAACAGAAGAAGACACAATTACAAACACACTCAGCCACCTTATCTTTGAAACATGTTCACTGGAAGAAACATGTTCACTGGAAGAAACATGTTCACTGGAAGAAAGATAGCCTCTTTAACCAATGGTGCTAGAAATGCTGGTTTTCCACATGCCAAAGACTAAAACTAGACACATACCTATCACCATGCACTAAACTAAAGTCAAAATGGATCAAAGATCTAAATGTTAAAACAGAAACACTACTTCTACTGGAAGACAAAGTAGGTAGAAGTTTTGAAGACAGAGGGATAGGCAGAAAGTTCATGAACAAAACCCAAACTGTACAGGAAGAATCAACAGATGGGATCTCATGTTATTAAAAAGTTTTTGCACATCAAAAGAAATCACCAACAGAGTGAAAAGAAAATCACAGACTAAGAAAGAATTGTAGCTATCTGTCCCTCAGAGAAAAGAATTATTTCTAAAATATAAAAAGAATTGGAATACATCAGACCCCTAAATTTAAAAACCCAATCCAAAATGGGCATTTGAAACACACGTGCATTTCTCAGATGAAGAAATACAAATGACGAATAAATACATAAAGAAATGTTCAAAATCACTGTTATTCAAGAAATGTAAATTAAAACAACAGTGAGATTCCATTTTAGCTCTGAAGGAATGGCTATCCTCAAGAAATCAACTGGTAACAAATGTTGGTGGGGCTGTGGTAGGAGTGTAGACTGGTACAACCAGTGTGGAAATCAGTGTGGAGATTCCTCAAAAAAATAATATTGGAAGTCCCATTCAATCCAGCTATTTCCCTTCTGAGTATTTTCCCAGAAAAAATGAAAACATCATGCCACAGCAATATATATACATCCATGTTTATAGTAGCACAATTGTAAGAGCTAGATCTTGGAAACAACCCAAATGCCCATCAACCACAGAATGGATAAAAAAGATGTGGTATTTTATACAATGGAGTATTACTCATCTTATAGAAGGATAAATTTGAGGCTTTTATAGGTAAATTGAGGCAGTTTGAGATCATACTTGTAAGTGAAATAAATGAAACTCACATTTCTATCATATTGTCTCCCTAGTGTAAAAGAAAACATAACAAAACAGAAAGATTAATAAGATCCAAAATATACAATAGATATTGTGATAATGAAAGAGAAAGAAAGTGCTCAAAAGGAAAGGATAAGTGGTGCAGGGGAAAAGAGAAAAGGAAGAAAGAAAAAGATTATATGTATAGTTATCTATTTTGTATATACTATATTACTAATCTCTGTTAGTTCATCAGAAAGAATACTTTGTTCTTTCATGGTTTGATTGTTTGATCATTTTTTTTCATGCCTGAATCTTGTAATCTGAGCAACTGCTTCTGGGATTACAATATTCAATGTATTAACCAGTGTTAATTTCTTCCTATTTTTTTTTTGAAATTCTGTGTTGTTTCTATCCTTTGTTTGTTTGTTTGTTTTGCTTTTTAAAATAAAAAAAGAATTGCCACAAACTTTGTGGATAAAATAACATAATTGCATTTCCTTACAGTTGTGAAACCCCCAAGTTCCAAAACAAGGTAGTAGGAGGAGCTTAATTCCTCTAAAGGATCTTCCCCTCCTTCCTTCCCTCCAGCTTCTGGTGGCCCCTGGCTTGCAAATGTAAAATCCAGTCTCTGCCTCTCTGTTTACATCTTCTCCTTTTCTGACTCTTACAAGCACACTTGTTAAATGTAGGCCCACCTGGGAATTCAAGCTGATCTTATCTCAAGGTCCTTAATTAAGTTTACCCGTAAAGATCCTTTTTCTAAGTAAGGTCATGTTCCAGCAATTGGGATATGAATATATCTTTTGGGACCACCATTCAATCCACTATAAAAAGGTATTTTAAGACATCATTACTCTTAGAAGTATAAATATATTATGCTGATTAGAAAATGCATATCACGCCTAATTTCTGTGCACCTTGTAGCTGCTCTCCTCCTAAGTACTGACCGAGGGCTGCCATAGCGATGCTTTTTGATGAAGACTAGAGAGCAAGTCATTTGGAGCAAAGGAGTCTGAAGGTTATGGCACAGTAGAGAGGAGGCTGGTTTAGACTGGAGGACATGGACAGGTAGCTGGAGTGAGTGGAATGGCTCTGGAAGCAGCTTCCTCATGGTCATGCCTGCTGGTGTTTTGTGGTTTTACACAACTATATTCACTTCTGGTGGTAGGGAGGAAGGAAAAGAGACACCGATTTATTCTTGTACCAGTCTGATATCACTCCATCCAGCTGGAAGATACACCTAGGCAGGGTGAAGGGAGATGGTGTATAAAGCTCTGAAACCTGTGCTGACTACAGAGAATTTCTCAGTACCTAGATGTCAGGGCAGGGAAGGCTGAGGCTGTTGTTTCATTTGATCTATGCAAGGAAGATGTATCAAGGAGCCCTTTAAGAGTGTCAGAAGCATTGTGATGGATGCTCTGCTCAGAGTCACTCACATTTCCTATAGCAACTTCTGAGTGCAGAGACCTGCTCAAGCCAGATTGGGGCTGTTATGCTTTGGATCTTAAATGTACCCCAAAGCTCTATTTGCCTGTGACACTACTGGAAGGTAATAGAACCCTTAGGGGTGCGACCTAGCAAGAGGAAGTTAGATCACTGCAGTAGCGAGGCTGGAGGAACTCTGGCCTCTTTCTCTATCTTTTACTTCTCAGTTGCCATGAGGTGCTCCCTGCATGATGACAGGCCCAGAGCAACAAAGCTAAGCAGTCATAGACTAAAACCTGTCAAACCATAACCCAAAGCAAACCTTTCTTCTATATATGTTATTTGTCTCAAGTGTTTTGTCATAATAGAAAACTGATTAATACAGGAACAGAGCCCCTGGGATGTTCCTACATGAGTCCTCTTGCAAGAGCAAGGCCCACGGGCTAACACAAACTTTTCTCCTGAGAAGCTCCTGGTAGACTTCCACCCCACTATGTGAGCTAATGCCAAAATGCATCTGTGCTACTCCATGTGCCCATTTCAGTGGTGCTCACACATTGCCTTCCTAGTCCGTTTAATGAGACTAATCTCCAGTTAGAATGGAATTCTTTCATCTATCACGTTTTGCTTCCCTGAAACTGGGGAAGAGATGTTTTACAGAGAAAGCAATGAACAAAAAATTACCCTGTTGTTATTACAGTTATGAGTTATTTGAGAAGAAACAACAATAATGAGAAAAAATGTTCAGAAAGATTATTAGGGCTGACTTGAGACACAGCATGTTTAGAGTTATCAGAGGCTCCTGAGAGCTCTCTCAGGTAAGTAGAGATCTGTTCCTTCTTAACTACTGTCTTAATTACTTTTCTTTCATTGCAGAGACAAAATACCTGACACTCAAAGTTAAAGGGAGAAATGTTTATTTAGCTCACAATTTGTAGAGTTTTCAGTCCATAATTGCCTGGCTTCTAGGCAGGGTGGCACATGGCAGAGAGGCAACACTTCATGGCGGCAAAAGCAACAACAGAGGGAAAAGGTGGACAAGTCTCCTTCTGTCCCTTATATTGTAGTTAGTCTCTTGGGATTAGGGTGATGTCAATCCAATCAGTGGACTGATCCAGCAATCATCCACTCCAAGTCCTAGCACTCTTAACCCCAGGATTGCACTACAAATCAATCACACACTCTAGATTCAGCCATCTCCAAAAAAGCCCAATGACTGCATGAGGCTTTGGTGGGGGCATCTAGACCCAAGCCATAACATTCTCACCAGCCTCCCCAAAGAGTTGTGTATATTCCTTTACACAAAAGGCATTTACTCCATCTCTAAGAGTTGCTAAATTCCTAGCAGTTCCAGAATTGCTGAAAAATTTAATTCCTAAGTCTCCTCTGATATATAAGGCAAACTCTTACCTGTGACATCCTGTACAAAAGAAAAGAAAGTTAAACACTTCTAGCATACAATAGTATAAGATAAATGTTGCCATTCCAAACAGGAGGATATGAAGGAATGGGACCAAAGGAAGTCCAAAATCTAGTAGGGCAACCATTAAGTGCTGTAGTTCCATGTGCAGCACCTAAGTCAATCTTTGGCAAGATGCAAGCTCCAAAGGGCTTGAGTGGCTCTGCTTCTATGGCACTACCAGTGGTTGTACCTCCTATGGCTTCACTCTGGGGCTGGCTCTGCTCCTTCCTTGGAGTCTTCCTCAGATGACCCACATTCCTGACTTCTCCAAACGTCTAGGCTCTCCACTGCACCTTTGGCTTCACTCTCACAACTTCACATACTGTCCTCACAGGGGCACATTTCCTAGCCTCCCAGGCCTTCTCCCGAAATCAAGGTGGAAGCCTTCCTGACCCTATAACTTTTCCATTCTGCATGCACCTAAAACCAACACCGTGTGGATGATGCCAGTGTCTGCTGCCAGTAGGAGCAGTAGCCAAGCTTCCTTCTCTCCTAGCTATAGAAGTGGAGGGCCTAGGAACCAAATCCCAAGGAACAACTTTTCTGAGCAACCATCATTCTAAAACATGGCATTCTGGGGCCCTCCTCTCAAAGCAAAGTATTTCACTTTCACAATTTTAAGGATGCAGAGGCTGGAGTCCTGCTGCTTCTTGTAATGCCCTCAAGCCTTCTTTCTTATTCTTTTGTTCCTCTTATCAATCAAGACCTACTGTGCTCCATCTTCTCAGTCTATAGCTTTACTGGAGTTTCCTTTCTGGCCAAACTCAAAAAATTTCAAATCATTCTGCTGGGTTCCTTTGCTCTTGATTCTCAATATAAATCTTTCTAAAAGCCCCCAACTATAGCCATACCATGACTTCAACATTGGACTGCCTTGAAATTTCTTCTGCCTTGAAATTTCAGGGGATTAATTAGTCCCCTGATCTTAATCTCAGCCTCAGACAAAGTCTCTGGACACACTCAAAATGCAAACAAACTTTATGCCAATGACACACATACTGTCTGGAGTCCAACAGCCAATGCAGTCTCTCTTCCTAGCAGGGACCTCCTGAGCCTGATCTTTACTGGAAGGATTTCTATCAGCCTTCTGGTCTCCTGGGCTCTGACTAGAATTTCGCATCAAGAAGAACTTAAGGAAGTCCAGCTCTACTCCTTTGGGTGACATCTCTGAACCTTCCCAAACTCTTCCCACAAGCCATTTCCAAAGGCTCTTAAACCACATGGTCAGGAATAGTCACAGAAATGACCCCACTTCTCTGGCACCAAATTCTGTCTTTGTTACTTTTCTCTCATTGCTGAGACAAACTACTTGACACCCAAAATGAAAGGAGTTTATTTATCTTACAGTTTGTGGAGGTTTCAGTACATAATGAGATGGCTCTAAGGCAGGGTGACTTGGCAGGAGGCCATCAGAGAGGAGAACAGTTCATGGTACCCAAAGATAGCAAAAGAAATAAGTGAGGGTAGAGACAAGCCTCTTTCTGTCCCTTATATTTTATTCAGGCTACCTGCCCTACAGTAAGTATAGCACTCATATCCTTAATCCTAGCCAGAGCCAGGATTATGCCAAACCAATCAATGAATTGATTGATCCCAGCATCACACACTCTTAAATTTAGCCAACTGTGAAAAGAAGCCTTGCAATTGCATGAGAACTTTGGGAGGACATCTAGACACAAAATATAACACTTCCCTAAGTGTTTCAGCCATTAAGGATGGTGAAATCCTTGATATCCCAGCATCAATACTGCTGGCTAAGTTTAAGATAAGAACTGAGAGTTGCTTCTGGACCTCATCCCATCCCCACCCCAATGGGACGTCCCCAAACTCAATTACTCATTTTTTATTGTCTAGGCAATAAAAATATTTTCAATATTTAGCTTCCTACTGAACTGTAATGTATTTTTTGCTTCTCTCCATCTTAAATATTTATGTTTTGTGTATTCATTTTATAATAATTTATTTTAAAATAAGAGAATATGAAGGCAAATTTCACCTTACATAAGGGATCATTTTAGAAAGTAGTAGTACAAATAGTCCTCCATATTTCCCACAAAATGTCTACTTTTTACCTCCCTCGGTTTTTAAACCCACGGAGGAATGCTGAGGAGAGGGGAAAAGCCCTGAGGGAGTGAGATATTTAAAATCAAGAGAGGATGACCCCAAACCACATGCCATCCACACTCTTATCAGGGTGCTTCAAAGAGGGTATGCTTTCCACACTGCCTTTTGAGGTGATTCCTCCAATGTAGCAATCTTGGGTTAAATTGGCATCCGTAAGAGAGGGGCTGGGTAATGAAGGGGTACTCTAGATTCAAAGTAGGGTCTTTAGGGTCTGGTGACATGGGTTCAAATTGATCTTTATTGCTGACTAGCTTAGTAATATGGGAGGTCATGTAACTGTTGTAATCCTCCAGTTGCTCATCTGAAAAAGGGAAGTAATAATCCTAAAAAGAGAGTTGTCCTGAGGATTAAATAAAATGTGTAAAGCAGTTACCATGGCGCCAGGCACATACTAAGTACTCATTATATGGCAGTTTTATCATTATTTCTGTTTCCAGTTTCATTTCTACTTTGCTGTTATAGTTAATATGAGTTGTTTCTAGGCTATTAAAAAGCAATAAAAATAGTAATAACAAAGTAGTGACATAGAATAATGTTTCATAAAAAGTTACTGAATTTCATTTGGATTTAGTTCAACAGAGAATCACAGAATTTTAGAGCTGGTTGGAGCTAACAGATTTTCTGTTACTTCTTACATGTGGAAAGAAAGGTCCAAAGTAACTTGTCAAAATCATAAACTTAGAGGCAGAGTTGGATGAGACATTCTAGCTTTTGTCATAGGGTTTTGTCCGTTGAAGTAGAAATGTGATTTCCAAGAGTAAAAAATTCGAATTCTCTGACCCTTGCTGGGACAGGAGTGGGAATATATTGAGCAACAGCTTCATCTGTGATGCCCCATGGCTTCCACCAGAAAATGCTCTGAATGAAGGGCTACAAAGTAAAACTGAACTTCCTTCTTCCTGCCTTCCTTCTTTCCTTCCTTCCTTCCTTCCTTCCTTCCTTCCTTCCTTCCTTCCCTCCTTCTTTTCTTCCCTCCCTCCTTCCCTCCTTCCCTTGTTTTGTTGTCTCTGTCTCCCTTCCTGCCTCTCTGGATATTTCTGTGAAGCTAGTGGGCCTGAAATTAATCAATACTGTCAAATTGTATCTGCAAAATGACTGTCAACAAAATCATTAGTTATTCAAAGCCAAATAAATGATAAATCACTGGGCTCCGTGATTAAATGCCAGGGCATAGCCTTATAAGCCACATGTGTTTGTCGAGCACTGAGTCCCTGTCAATTTCTTAGGCACATATACAAGGGAGTAAGAATATAATATTAGCGCTTAATTGACTGTAGTAGAAAATTACAGCCTCCTAAGGGGTGCAAAAGGGAAAAACCAGCATTTGTGAGGACTTGCAGTAGTCTCTGGTAGGAAATTATTGATGTTAATGGCACATAAATATGAATTGTAATGCTGAACTTATAATATGTTTTCTGAGGAACAAATACTGATTATTTTATGGTACAGTGTGTAGGATTTCAAACAAAAATCCTTGAGATTTGTATTTTGATGCCAGTCCTCCAAAATTTGCTTTTTTCACAATTCTCGGTAACTTAATTTATTTTTCTCTTAGATTCCTAACCTGTAAAAATAATAATTTTCTCCTTAAGGATATGTATGTAAAGTTTTTATTTTATTAGCATTCTCTCTATATAACATACAATGTGCACATATATGTATGTAAGGAAAAATTTCATCAAATAGAATTTTTGCAAGTTATGAGAATTTTAGTTTAGGAATCCAAGAATTTCTGAGAAAAATACAGGGTTGGAAAATGAAACTTTTAACTAAATCTGTTAAAGTTAAATATACATATATAAACATCTAGTAAAATGTTAAAATGGTACATTAAATGTAATAAGTGAAACTTTATGTGTCTATGATAGGCAGATTCTCAGAGTGACTCTAATATTCCTGCCCTTAGGGCACACACCCAGATAATCTTTTCTCTTTAGAGTGGATGTAGCATCTGCATGTAAATAGGGATAGTACTTTCCTGGTGAAAAGACTTTAAAGATGTAATTAAGATCCAAATCAGTTGATTTTGAATTAATCAAAGGGGCGATTATCCTGAGAGGGCTTGACTTACTCAGATGAGTTCTATATTGTTTTATTTTTTTGGTATCAAGGATCAAACTCATGACCTTACACTTGTCAGGTAGGTGCTTATGCCACTGAGCTAAATCCCCAACCTCTTTTAAAAAAGACTGTGTAGAGAGATCAGAGATGGAAGATGTCAGAGAGTCTCCCAAAACACTAGAGTTCTACAGCTGCAAGAAGATGAGCTCTGATGAAACCATTTAAAAGAGAATCCCAAGCCACAGATGAGACCCCAGTCAACCACCTGGCTATACCTTGTGTGTTTCTGAGCAGAGTCCAGCTTAGCTGTGCCTGAATTTTTGACCCTTGAGCAGATACAATGTTCATGCGCTATTCTAGATAATGGCACTTGTCATAATTTGTTATTGGCACAATGAAATACTACTATATTGTCCTAATTTAGTTCAGAGGCCATGTATAATGTTTCTGTATTAGTTTCCTATATGGTACTATAACAAATTACCAGAGATTTAGTGGCCTAAACAAAATAAATTCATTCTCTTACATTCCTGTAGGTCAGAAGTCCAAATTCAGTGTCACTGGATTGCAGTCAGTGTGTCAGCAGGACTGTTTCCTTCTGAATGCTCTTAGGGGAGAATCCATTTTCTTGCCTTCCTTCACTTCTTGAATTCCTTGGTTTATAGCCTTTTCCTCCATCTTCAGTGGACATCTTTCTAGTTTCTCCTTTTCTTATCACCTTGTAATGATAAAGAACAGCCAAGGAATCTAAGCTAATCTTCTAATCAGAATCTCTAAACTTAATCATATCTGCATAAATTTCCTTTGCCTATGTAAGGTGACATTCATAAATTCTGAGGATTAGCACATGGGCACTTTTGGGGGACCATTATTCTTCCTACCACAACCTGCCATCTACTTTTCAAAGGCTCATATTCATTTCACTTGTGAAATACATTTGCTGTGTCCTGAGGTCCCCTAATATCTCACCCACTGCACTGTCCTTGCCTGGATCCTGACATGATTCCTCGAGATCAGGGTGAGGCCTGGTAGGTGGCAGCTGCTATGGTTTGAATATGGATAGTGTCTCCCAAAGGTCTAGCCAGTCAAAGCTTGGTCCACAGGGTACAGCTCCTAGGAGATGCTGTGTACCTTTAGAAGGGAGGGCTGGTGGGAGATCCTTAGTTCATTGTGAGTATACCTCACAGGGGATTGTGGGATTCCAGCCTCTTTTTCTAAGTATTCTTTATGCTTCTGAGATGTGAGCAATTTGCTGTGACACAATCCCCACCATTGCCAGCCAATATCCTTCTCCTACCCCTCTCCCTCCCTTCCTCTTGCCTCCTCCTCTTCCCACTTCTTTTTTCTTTCTCTTCTTCTGTTTCCCCTCCTCCTTCATTTTTCTACTTCCTCTTCCTTCTTCTTGTCCCTCTTCCTCTTTTTCTCTCCCATCTTGGGATTGAACCCAAGACAGTCACATTCAGCTATATCCCTAGTCCCTTTAAAATTATTACTGGCAAATATTTTATTGCAGTAAGACAAACTGACTCACACGGGAGTGACAGTGGGAACTCTCTACTTCTTCAAAGGACTAGAACTCCAGTGTCTCAGTTCAATGTGTTTGAAACATTAGTGAGTAAACTTGTTGGCCATGACACATATTTATTCGGATACTCTGGAAGTTCTCTACAATTTTTTTGAAAGCATAAAGTTGGTTTAACCAGGGCTGTTCCGAATGTCTATTTGTGACTCATTAAAGTGTTGCTGGGAATCATTTTACTTAGTTCTGGGAGTCTGTTTTTGGACTTTCATGATGTTCTTTAAGTATTGTGTCATTGTAAACTGATTTCTGAGGAAAGTTTTGCTATCTCTCTTCTTTCAAAGTTCTAGATGCTTTACTACAGAGCAAGAATACTACATGGAGCCAAAGAACACTGCCTTTCTAACCTGGATATGCTGCTGTGTCTCCTTTCACTAATTTACACATTCAACCAACTGTATAGGAGTGCTAGAGAGGCTGCAGGGACTGGGCGGAGAGGACCCTTCTGGTGGAAATGTAACTTAGTATCACCACTGTGGAAATCAGTATGGAGATTCTTCAAAAACATAAAGCTAGAAACTCCAGTTGACCTGATATTCTCCTTTTAGGTATCTTCCCAAAAGAGTTAAAACATCATAGTACAAAGGAGCATGTATACCCACATTTATAGCAGCACAGTTCATAATAACTAAATCTTGAAAGTGGCACATATGTCCATCAATAGGTGAGTGGGTAAAGAAAATGTGGTATTTACACATCATGGAGCACTAATCTGCCATAAAAAAGATAAACTTGAGTCATTTGTAGGAAAATGGATGCACCTTCAGACCATAATGTTAAGTAAATAAATCAAACACACAAGCTTAACTATCATACTTTTCTCATATGAGAAATCCAGAGGGGAAAAAAAGAACAAAATGAAAGATGGATAACAGGAAATAAAGAGATAGATATCGCTTAAATGGGAAGGGAATCAAGAGATGGGGAGGAGGAAAGGAAAAAAGATAAAGAAAGGAGTTAGGATGTGTTACGTGCACATACTGATGCCACACAAGAAATGTAAGCATTGTGCCCTATGCAAATATACAAACAAAACATAAAAAAGGGGAGGAGAACAGGGGATGGGTGGAAGTGAGAGGGAGGAAAGGGAAAGGTGATGGAAAAATGAATGAAGAAGATGTGTTACGTACGTACACCAACCTCACAAGGGATTATGTACTTCACATATTTACTAATTAACTAAAATTTTTAAAAATTGAAAGATTAAAAAATCAACTGTATATGATAGGTCCTTAAAAATATCCCCCCCAAAATCTGTTAATAAGACAATGTTGAGTGTATTTGATAGACTCTTAGCGTGTTTCAGAGGTGAAGGGCAAAATCAGAGCAGTTATTGAGTTTTGGAGTCTGGCTTAAAGCAGAACTTTTGAAGTGAAGACTTGGTTAGAATTGAATAAAGATCATGATACACTCATTTACAATTGATGTACACAGCAAAGGAAAGATTTAGAGTCAAGGGTGCAGGGAATCTTGGTGAGTAAACAACTGTTTCCATTGTCTGACATTATTGACCGAAAATTTGGGCAATTTAATGTTCATGAGTCTTAAAGGAATCTCCTGAAATAATAAAGTTATATTCAACTTTTATATTCCTGGGGAACATTTTTCTGGAATAATGAGATCATGTTTATGAACACAGTGGCATAATAAAGTCATATTAATATGGATGGTAAGCTATGTGGATACAGATGGTTTTGGTTTTCACAATATTTTGAGCACATGCCAGGAAATGGTAGTAATATAACAGTGAACAGAAAGGATGTGATGTTGGGAATCCACTGGGGGAGATGCACAAGCAAAGAGTAATTATTAAACACTTTCAATTATTACAGTAACTGATGAATCTTACAAATGTTGGGGGAAAAAATCCCAAAATTCATGTAGCTTATTTCCCTTTTTACAAATCCAAAAACCACCAAGGTTACTGGATTGTATTATTAAGGGATTTATACATGGATGATAAACATACAAAGGAAAGAAATGACATTATTACCATAGAAATCAGGGTAATGACTGTGGCAGGATGAAGAGATGAGTGTGATCTGTGAGGATACACAGGTGATTGAATTCTCAACAATACTTTATTTCTTGACCTGAGTTATTCGAATATTTACTTCAGAATCATTTTAAAACTTTTCATGCACATTTTTCAATTTTCACATTTATATTTCACTTTAAAAATCTTTTTGCAATATCAAACTGTAGTATGACATTATCTGCTAAGTGCTAAGACATGGATTCCTAGAATACCAATCAAAGCAACAGCAATATTTTATGGCAGATTTAAAGTCAATGTGGAGCACAAAAATTTACATTTGATCAAAATTTCTTAAAACCTAATACAATGACATGGTTTTTTGCAAACTGACTAAATTTAACAAAGTACGTAGAGTTGAATTACCATGATGTTAAAGTGTACATGACATGACTTCCCTAAATTTGCTGATAGAGTAACTCAGTAAGAGCTGATGGCAGCCTTGCTGAGGGTAGTATCAGTGAAGCTGGAGAGGTATCAGTGGATAGTAACACTTTTTAGGAGTTCCATCAAACATTTTGGTGGTTACTTGAATATGGGAGAAGAAAAAAGTCAAGACAGCAGACTTAGCAAAATAGATATACGCTAAAATCATTGCTAGAGTAGGAAAAACAAGAGTAGCTTCTAGAGAAGAAAGGTGGCAAATATGGTTTGGGACATGTCTTGCTGGGTGTGATCACAGACTGCTTGAGAAGACATCAGCTATTGTGTGCATAGGCCTGAAGCTTCACTGATGGCCATGAACTGGGCGTATAGGCAAAGGCATCATCAGAAGGGAGACAACCAGGAGAATGAATAGGGCCATGAGAAAATAACCAGATTGATGACAAGATCTGGTTGGTGTCAGGATTCTCCCATATTACTATGGGAAAGGACAGTGAACATTACTGCATCCTTTCAGTTCTTACTCAGGCAGAACTCAAACAATCCCCTACATTTCAGGATTATAACACTTCTTTCCCAACAAGAAGTACTCCAAGACATTACCACTGAGTCTTTTAGTTTATGTTATATAACATCCCCTAAAAATGAAATATTCTTTGAAAGACGGTATGAGAATGATCAATTGTTTAGGCTGCAATGGGTACAAAAATGTGAAAATCAATACAGGAGAGGTGTCTCCTTACTACAGAGTGTTGTCATGATACATCAAGGTGAGTACAGCTCCTGGGCTGTACTCCCAAATTCCTTAGATTGTAGCACAGTACACAGGTAGCCCAATTTTGACACAGAAGACTATAAACATGCACAACCATAACTTTTTGTCCAGAACCCCTATTATTGGCTGTATTTTATCATTCATTTTTGATTTGCCATACCCTTGCTGCTAAGGGTGAATTTTTATTTCTGGATGTCCTCCCACAAACTCAACTTTGATATTCACTTTTTGTTCACATTGGTATTTTTTAGGCTCAGTGGGATTTTCCACTTTTTACATCATTCAAAAAGTTTCATATTTTGGAACATTGTAGACCTTGGATTTTTACATTTGCTTAATGAGTACTGAGAAAAGTACCTTACTTCTGGGTAACTTTTAATTGTCTTATTAGTTTAAATAATTGTCATTAGTGTTTCTACAGAAAAAGTTTAAGAACACTGTAAAAAAGATCCTGAAAATCCTTTATCCAAAATCACTAATTGTTTAAATTTTGCCCCATTTGTATTTCATACTCTCTTTTTCCCTATGTTAATAAAAATTGGAGACCTGGTATCCTTGACCTTACATACTTCATTAATTTTATCTTATGAGGACATTCTCTTATATAAGCATGGTTCAGTAAATAATACCTCAAAATTTAACCTTGATAGAATATTATTTTTAATACAGTCTATACTCAAATTTCATCAGTTGGCCAAATAAAATCTTCTATATCTTTTTGAGTTTCCAATCCAGAATTACATATTGCATTTACTGTTAGGTCTCTTAAATCTTCCTAAGATTTTGCTTTCCTTGGCCTTGACATTTTTGAACAGCCCTAGCCAGTTATTCTGTAGACTATTTCTAAATTCATGCTTTGTCTTTTTTTTCATGAGTAGATTTGGATTCTGCATTTTGACAAGAATTCTTTAGTAGTGATAGCTCATCTATCTTTGTCAATTGAAATGGAGAATTGTTTTAATTTATTTGGTCTGTTTCAGTTCTGAGTCATCTTACCCATCCAGATTTCAGTTATTGAGTTAACTGTTTTGATCTAAAATATAGTCAATAACCAAAGAGTAAGTAAGAAAGGACATGTGTATGTCACCAAAATCAAGTCATATCATTCATGTGTAGTAGATATTTAGCTACTTTGACTTGGTTCTGTGTGTGTGGTGATGGGGATAGTCAGTTTTATTATAGCAGAGGTCTATGATACTCAAATATTTTCCATAAGGAGAATTTCCTTGCCCAAGGATCTAGACTACAAAGAACTCCATTTTGGTAGCAGCTTAGATTAAGGCCCAAACAAGCCATCCCTGGTTAAAAGTGAGACCTAGTGGTCATTGTGTAGGTTGGATTCACAATCACAATCATCATAAACATCAACATTTGAAATTTTATTTATTAAAATTATCTTAAAGGATTATCAAAAACAAAAAATATTCAAACAGTTTACAGTAATAAAAATACCTAAACATTGACCAAAAAGGGAAAACATCAACAGTTTCTAGGAAAAAAAGAAAAAGAAAGAATCCACACTACTCACAGCCTTTTTTTTTAAGCACACAGGTTAAGTATGGATATCTAGGGTATCGTCACCAGAACTCTAAAGAGCAATCATTGTAGTTTATAGACATATTTTTGTATATGTTAGCTATTTACAAAAGAGTACCCTGTTCTCTTAAGAGAGTAGCATTTTAGACATCGCTCAATGAATGTTTTTGTTGCCATAATATCTGGAGATGAAGAATTTATTAAAACAATCTGGATGAGGTCAACTTTACCTAGGCATGACAAGATCCCAGATGGCTAGTGTAGGCTAAAATAGATATAAACAGCACCCTCTTTGAGTTGACAAATCTAATCAAAAGACAGAACATCAGATAATTTAAATTCAGATTAAGTAAAAAATAATTTTAGAATATAAGTAGGCCTCAAATATTGAAAGCTGAATCCCTGAGTTTCACATATCAATCAACTCTTAGAGAAAACTACCTCAATCTGTTTTTTTATGTTTTTCTGTACTGCTTGGAAGGGCTCTGAAGTACATGTTTATTGCTTTTAGCATAAGCCCAAGAGGGCATTTGCTTGCACCTTTTTATTCTAAAGGGTCATCTGGTTTCCAAGCTTGTTGAGTATTAGAAGCATTTTTTGTAAGGGGAAGGGACTGTCAGATGCAGCCCTGCACATGAACAACAGATTGCTTGGCAGTAAAGCAGCCAAAAGAGCATCTTTAAAAGTCAAACATGAGAATTAAAACAGCCGTTGAGTCTATGGCCACCACAGATAAAAGGACCAAGATTTGTCTTCTCAAGGGTATTTTCTTATTATGACCTTACTGTCACTGGTATCTTCTATGAAGATCCTAGTGATAGAGAGAAAAGAAACTCTCAACCTGCTAAACATCTAGTATGAGTTCATATTCTCTGAAATCAAAGAATGAATTTTATGAATAATAGAGGTTAAGAGGAGAATATGTTTATTAGATGAAGACAGTTTCTGTCCAAGAGAGAGACAAAAGAGGTCCTGAGTGGGTTGCCGAAGACCTTGCCTTTTCTAGGGACTTTATTACAGCAAATCCATGATGTGAGGAGGGTCCAAGTTGGGGGAAAATGAGAAATCACAAGGTGGGCATGAGGTGGAACAAAACTATGGTCAACCAAAAAGATTATGAGTATCATCGTTCAGGTAAAATTCAATCAAGATCAAATAGGAAAGCAAGTCACATAACAAGCAGGCATGAATACAGAACAGGGGCTTTTCCTATAGGGGGTTGAGTGAGTGGGTTCTTTCTGGCTTTCTCAAGGTGATTGACACCTATTTAGATTATCAATCCCTTATGTTTATCCTTAGAAAGTATGTGGGTGCATTTGTTTTATCTTTTGTCTTGGAGTCTGGCCCATAGAGAAGGTGCTTGTTTCCCTGAGGGTTGGAAGATGTCTGGTCTTCTGCACTGGATCCTTCAAGGGCCCAGCTCTATCTGACTGCCTATATATAATATTTTTATCTAATTTAGTTGTCTATTAACATTGGGACATCAAGAACAATTCAAATTATATTTAGAAAATAACTGTTATGTTTCTTTGATCCTTTTTGGAATTGTTAAAAAAGATGCCTAAGATGAGAAAGCATGACCTATTTGACAAGGATTTTAAAACCAGTTATCCTAAAATGACAATGACTGACTATTTAATAAAACAAAAACTTTCACTACACAGATAACGCAGCCACCTAGAACAAGCTATTTCTCAAGATTCCCAAACTGTAGACATTCTTCTTGTTACTTTTATTATTAATATGTTTCAGGGGAGTGTGTTAACTGAGTTGGAATTATATGAATAATTTCTTTAATGTCTTATTTTCCTTGGTGTACGGAGACCCAGTTTTCTGCAAGCAATTAGCCTTTCAGACTAAAATTTCAACTGTCAAGTCAGACCTGTTGCTTTCAGTCAGAGTTTAGCAAACCTTTAGAAACCGTGAGACACAGAAACACTAAGTCTTTTTCCTAGGATGAAGGAAATAGGTAGTGTGAGTTATTTTCATTTCAAGATATTAATAAGAGGATTGACTCTTGAGAGCCCTTTTAAAGCTATGCACCTTTCATAAACTAAAATACCACTTAATACCCAAGTTCTGTAAATTTTTATGCCTCCATTTTGCAAAGAAAAATAAATACGTCACAAAGTTGAGCTGTGCAGATGGACAGAATTCTCTTAAAGTAGCTCCTTAAAAAGTGGAATATGGATATAGACACAGAGTGAGACAGTCAAATGTCAAAAGAAATCTGTCGGCTTTTCAGCAGTTGAATAATTCAGAAGATGTGCGTTAAGCCAACTTCTTAATTTCCCATTTTCTCCCAATTCTAATTCTTTCCATTTCATCTGTGATCTCTCTTCACTCTCCCTCAAAGCTATTTGTTGCAGAGATGCCCTGAAAAGCAGGTGGTCTTCCTTATATGAGAGCATCTGTTACTCAGAATGAGAGGCAAAAGATCTAAAGGCAAAGGAAATGAAACCCGCAGTCCTAATAATTTGCTTTAAAAAAATAGCCCTGTTTTTGAGTATTTTTTGTTGAATCAACTAGAACATTTTTATTGTTCACTGTAAAACAAATTATCCAAAGACATGATCCTCCTCTTTTTCCATTTTTGATACTAGGGTTTCTACTCTAAAATTTTATAAATGGTGTGGGTGGCTGAAACTCCTCTGAAGGCTTTTCCTAAGCCATTTGCTAATACTATCTATCCTCTCAGCACTGACCTCAGCCTGTATAGTGGTGATTGTTAGTGAAGCTTCAAGGGCATGGTGGTGTATTATTATTATTCTAGCCCTAGAGGAAGAAAGAATTCCCATGAGGACTTTGGACCAGCTTATTATCATCTAGAAACAAGAAATCAGAGTGCCTCAGCTGGGAACTTGAACACTTTCTTTTAAAAGATATCTAGGCGTGAACAGACAGTGTGGTATAGCAGAAAACACAAGGGCTCATATGGATCCGAATTTACATTCCAACTCTGCTGTCTACTAAATGTGTAGAAGTGGTCATTTGAGATTTTATACTTTGAGTTCTTATTTGCCTATTGGTATGATGGATAATGTTATCTATTATAAAGGTAGGAAAATTTTTGAATCCCAATTTCCTTATACAGATATATATTAATACTCATAATGGAGAGTTCTAGACGAACTAAATAAAATTAGCTCACAGCACTTGTTCTGTGGCCCTTAAACATAAGAATCCCATAAGAATCATCTCCCACTTCTCTGCCAAGTTCTCTGTCCAGCGCACATAAATGTCCACTTGCATTTCCGTGACAGTGGGCTAACACCGTACACTGCCTGTCACGGGGAAATCCTGGGTGAGCTGGGAGCCTCCTAGCCTGTCATGTTTTGGCAGTTTGATTTAAGGAACTTTCATTTGAAGGGTAGAATTAAGTATTAGAATAAAAGTAAATATACCATGCTATGTAAGTAAAGAAGAACAATTTAATTTTTTTAACTCCTGGTTTGCTTTTTTTCCCTTCAAAAACAGGAAAATTATATGGTATTATGGGCTGTAACTTATATAGCATAAGAGTACAATTCAGTGACTTTTAAGTAAGGTTATATAGATGTGAAACATTGGCACAGTCTGAGTTTAGAACTTTTTATCACCCTGAAATTCCCCACAAATTTGTTTGAAAGTAGGTCCCATTGACACAGCTCAAGCCTCAGAAACACTGATCCAGTTTATTGCATATTCCATTGGATGGCTATACTATATTTATTTGTCTATCCATCAGATTGTTAGAAACTTGGACTACCAACAGGTTTTAGTTATTACTGATATTATTATGAACATTTATATTCAAGTCATTATGCATATTTTTCATTCCATATATATATATATATATATATATATATATATATATATATTAGACAGGTTCTTGCTGTGTAATCCAGGCTTGTCTTGAACTAACTATGTAGTTCAGGTTGGCCTTGAACTCACAGCAATTCTCCTGCCTCAGCCTTCCAAGTGTTGGGATTACAGGTATGTATGTACCTTGCTTCTCAGTAGATTCTTAATAGCAGAATTACTTGAACTTTCAGGAAATTTACATGTAATTTTAAGAACTTGCAAAACTTTTGCAAACTTGATTGCCACTTTTACATTACCACAAATGATTTAGGAGAGCTTAGTTTCTTCAGATACTAGATAATAATTGCTATATTAGCCACTTCCCCGCGGTGGGACAAAATACATACCAAACACCTACAACCTAAACGAGGAAAAGTTTATCTAGTTCACAGTCTCCCGGGGAGTCAGTCAGAGTTGGTTGGTTTCAAGGCAGAAACAGCGTAGTGGAAGGCCCTGAGCAGAGGATAGTCGTTCATCCTTTGGCAGCTAGAAAGCAAAGACATAAAGAAGGGGTGGGGGAGACAAGAATATGCCCTTCTGGGTCACTCTCCCTGTGACCCGTCTCCAGCCAGCCCCTTACCTGCTAGCACACTAAATTAAGCTATTGAACTCAGTGATGAATCCACCAATGAGCATGAAGCCTTCATTCTCCAAAAACTTTGCAAACACATGAGACTTTTGGGAACATTTTAAATCTAAACTATAACACTTAACATTGCCTTTCTTTTTAATTCTAGTCATTCTTGTTGATAGATGGCAGTTATTCATTGTAGTTTTAGTTTCCTTAGTGCCTGATGATGTTAAGTATTTTTAGTGTAACTGTTAGCCATTTGTTTGGCGTTTTGCTATTTCCTAATTGGGTTGCCTGCTTATTACTGTTTTAAGAGTTCCTTATATGTTCTGGATGCAACTCCTTTACCTAGCGTATCATTTGCAAATATTTTTGCTTACTCTATGGCTTATCCTTTCAGCTCCTTAACAGCATCTTTTGAGGCTCTCTTAATTTTGATGATGTAAAGTTCATGTGATTTTTTCCCCCTTATGATTTGTCCTTTGGGCATCATTGCTAAGTACTCCTTATCTAACCAAAGCTTATAAGTAATTTTTCTTGGGTTTTCTTCTAAATGCTTCAGACTTTTAGTTCTTGCAGTGCTATTGATGATCCATTTTGAGTTACATTTTGTATATGATGCTAGTAAAACTATTTGTTGTTGAAAAGACTATATTTTTCTCATTGAGTTGTTTTGGGACCATTGTTAAAAATAAGTTGACTATTAACATAAGGATTTTATTCAGACTCAATTCTGTTGCACGGATCAAAATAGGTATTCTTATGTGACTATCATACCATGTTGACACTGTCGATTTATAAGTAAATTTGGGGTGTTTTAAAAATTTGTTTTGAATATACCAGTTTCTTTGCATTATCATTTAAATTTTACAATTATTTTGTTAATTTTTACACAGAATTCTTGAATCTTCTGATGCATAATCACGAACCACTTCTCAATTAACAGATACAACCATTAATTACTTTCAGCAATGCTTTGCAGTTTTGGTTGTACAAATCCTGAATTCCTTTTGGTAAATTTATAGTTAAATTTGTATCTTAGTCTCCTTCCTATTTGTAAGTGCAATTATTTTCTTAAATGTGAGTTTTGATTATCTGTTATTAGTTTTTAGAAATGTAGATTTTGTGTGTTGATTTTGCATCCTCTGACTTTGTAAAGGTTGTTTTAGCTATTTTACGTGGTGTGTATGTGTGTGTGTGTCTGTTGTGTATGTGTGGTCTCCTTAAGAATTTCTATATATTGGATAAAATCATCTATAAATAAAAATGGTTTTAATTTTTTCTTCATATTCTGATTGCTTTTAGTTTTTCAGGGATAATCCATTCAGTCTTCAACTGCCATGTATGGTGCTAGCTGAAGGTTTTTCATGTATATCTTTTATCAACTTGAAGAAACTTCCTACTATTCCTGTTTTTAAAAGATATTTTCATCATGAATGAGTGTTGGGTTTCATTAAATGCTTTTCTTACATCTACTGTTATGTCTGGGAGTTTTGTTCTTTGTTATGTTACAATTATGTATGCTACTGAATGATTTTTATGTATTAGGTCAATCTTGTGCTCCTGGGAAAAAACTCACTAAGTATTTAAAAATAAACCTTTTTATAGGTTTCTGAATTTGTTTCAATAATAATTTAAGGATTTTTTTACATAGGAAAAATTGTTTATAGGTTTTTCTGTGCTATCTCTGTCTAGATTTGATATTAATATTTATGTTGGTCTTGTAAAATGGGTAAGAAAGTATCCTTTCTTCTATTTTTCGGAAAAACTTTGAGAAGGATTGATATTATTCTTAAGTGTTTGATAGAATTCACCAGTGAAATCATCTTATCTGAGTCTCTCTTTTATTCACTAGTTTTTAGTTACTGATTAATCTCTCTGCTTCATATAAATCTGGTCAGGTTTCCTCTTTCTTCAAAGGTTAATTTTGACCATTTCTGTTAGTTCAGGAATTAATGTAATCTCTAGGTTACCCAATTGATTGGTTTACAATTGCCCATAGTATTCTCTTTCAATTTTCTTTTTTATTTATGTAATGTTGGTAGTAATGTCTCAATTTTTATTTCTGACCAGTTATTTGCATCTTCTATCTTAGTAGTCTTGTTAAGTGTATTAAACTGATCTTTTCAAAGAAGCAATGTTTTACTTAATTGATTTTTCTCTATTTTTTTCCTGTTTCTCTCATTTATCTCTACTATAAAATTCACTTTTCCCTTCAATAAGTTTTTGGGATTAGTTTATTTTTCCTTTTCTAATTTATAAGGTATAAATTTAAGTTATTTATTTGAAGGAGATCTTTTAGTACAGGCATTGATAGATAGTTATAACTTTCTGTCTTTTACCACATTTCATAACTTTTGGTAAGTTCTATTTTTATCTTTATCTGAAAACATTTTCTGTTTTTTCTTGTCTTCTTTTTGACCAATTTAAAAGTGTGTTGTTTGATTTTAAAATATTTGTAAGTCGTCTAGGTTTCCTTATGCTATTAATTTCAAGTTTTAGTCCATTGTATTGGAAGATACTTTATATGATTTTAGGTTTTTTAAATTTATGGAGATTCATTTGTTTTGAAGGCCATCCTGGAGAATATTTCATGTGCATGTGAGAAGAAAGTACATTCTGCAATTGCTGATATAGATATATGATATATGATATGTAATATAAGCTACATGATGTCTCTATACATATAAATATAGATAGATATAAATATATAGTTGGTTTATGCCATTGTTCATCTTTTATGTCCTTGTCTATCTACTCTTTAAATACTTTCTGGCATCCTTTTAATAATCCTTGTGAATATATTGGGCCTACATGGATACTGAAGTATAATCATTACATCTCAGAATTCTTAATCACATTTGCAAAATCCCTTTTTACCTTTTAAGAAAACATATTTTAAAATTCCAGGGATTCAGAAGTGAACATCTTTAGGACATTATTTTTCGGTCTATCATATTAACTGTATAGTCTTTGTTTAAATACTATCTATAATTAGCACACTCACTACCTCCATGAAGTATAGCATTGACTCAGAAGTAAGGAAAGGAAGGTGTAACTACAAAGTCATGTAGCAAAATATAATATCAAAGTAGTGTTTTGAAGGATTCCAAAATTAGTACAGCAGTGTATGTTATTCTATCAGAACAAAAGGAGGCTTTAACTTGTAAGACAATAGAAATCAAGCAGGAAACCAGTATTTAATGTATTTACTATATTTAGTGTGACTCAGTAACACATTTGACATTGAGAAGTGTGTCTTTCTTGTCTCTAAAATAAAGTCTGAGTCTCACAAATTTTCTGGGATTTCATTGTTTTCAGAAGAAGGCCATTAGTTTGTATCAGAGGCATACTCTGAGTCTCCATATATTAGTTTTTATAGTATAGTATCCATTCCTAATAACAGTTATGGGCATATTCCTATGTATGCCATACAAAATATTTTCATGATAGGGAGATTTTATAAATTATTATGTTTTTTTTACTGTGGCCTCTGGTAACTGAATTCAAAAATATAACCAGTGGTTTATCTTTGTTTATATGACTCACATTATGTCCAGCTTGAAAGACCTTGATCTGACTTCTATTCAATTAAGTTTTACTGTTTTGTATTCCAAAGCTAAACCGTATCTATAAACCTATGAGAAAATTTATAGTTGAAAGAAATAGCGTGACAACATGTTAACGGCCCTCTTTCCATCATTTAGAACTCTCTAGCTGTTAGCCAGGAAGTTTTTGACCAGTAAGGTCAAAGTTTTTTGTTGATGCTCTGTATGTTGTTAGATTTTATTGTAAAGTTTTCGTTTACCAGCACAAGGTCTATTGAAGGATAGCCACAAAATCTAATGGAGAAAACACTGGGGTTATTTTGATAATTCATTGCAGTTCAGTCAGATGATGTAGTTTCATTCCTGGTTCTGAAATTTAAAATTTATATAACCTGGGTGAGATTAATATTAACAAGGTATTACCTATTAAAAAGGTAGTACCTACCCCAGACAGTTTTAAATTACTGAAATGTTCTTTGAAAAGCTTAAAGCCCTAAACTGATGAAGTGGATTCCCCTACTCTCAAGTGGAACACACACATACACACACATTCACACACACACACACACACACACACACACACACACACACACAGACATTTTGCTCTCAAATATCGAAAAGTAATTATGGACTGGCACATATGTGAATTGTCATGATAAGAATGAGTGAATGAGTGTGTTTTGTGGGTACAAGTAATCCTTTCAAGGCATGACCCAGCCCAAGCAGATCCCACCAATCTCCTCTGGGCAGGGAGCAACCAACTGAAGTCACTGCCATTCCATGTTCATGCCCGTCCTGCCCGATTCCAATATGTCATCCAATTAGTCGGCCCTTTCCCATGCAGGGTCTTATTCCAAGCAGTCAGCATGGGTTAGTGCAGGTCTCCACACTGGCTGTGTTCTCGGTTGGGCTTGCTGACCCCTGACTTCAGTGTGACTTCGGCTGCCATGCCCTTGAGTCTGGGCAGCTTCAGTGAGAGCGCTGTGGCTGCAAATCTGAGCTGCTCCAATGTTAGCACTGTGACCATGAGTTTGACCAGCTCCTTTCCCTTTAGTTTCTCCCTGGATCAAGAGGATCTATCTCCCTCCATCTGGTCTTCTCCAGAATGTTTTATTCTGGCATCTGAGCTGTTTGTCTAAGGGAGGGTCTGTATTTTGCTACTTACTGATCCACGATCTTTAGCTCCACCTCAAATTAGTCTTTTAAAAATAATTTTATTAAAAATAGCATGAGCAATTTAGAGGGAAGCTCACTAATGATATGAACTTTCTATCATATATATATATATATATATATATATATATATATTCTCCTACTTTCATGGAGTTCAATTAAGTGAACAAAAAGTTACTTGGGAATTTTTATCATGTCCTTAATTTTCACTGTGGGTTAAAAATAAAATTAATGCTCCAGAGAGAGAGAATTTCTTCAAACACTACCCAAAAGAGCCAAGGGAAATGTCTCTATCCAAATACTTTTAAATGATTTAGAGAATACATTGGAGAAGAAACATGTTTGAGGTTTTTTTTCTTTCTTTTTTTAGTTTTCTTTAAAGAAAAGAGAGACAAGAGAGAGAAAGACTTTCTTCACTCATTAATATCACTCAAGTAAACGAAGGTGCACATATCACTTCCCCTCATGTTCCATCGCTAGAATGAAATCCTATATCCATGTTTACCTATACCTAGGTCTTTTCCTTTTTTTAGTAGTTGAATTCTGGGCTTGGAAAAGTAGAAGCTTACACCAAGGAGATGCCACAGTGAATGCAAGTCAAGAAGGGAAATGCACCAAACCCATGAAGCATATGTAGAACCAGATGGAGAAGAAAAGTGTTTACAACAGAGAATCGGAAAGCCACCAATGTGGCAATGGAAAATTCAGATGGGAGACTATTAGCCTGGGCTGATATGACAACATACCATATACTGAGTGGCTTACAAACAGCAGAAGTATATAGCTTATTGCTCTGGAAGTTGGAAAACAGAAGACTAAGTCACCTGCAGATTCAGTATCTGGTGAGGATCAGGTTTCTGGTTCACAGATGTCCATGCTTTCACTGTGACTTCATATGACTGAAGGACAAAAGGTGCTCTCTGAGGTCTGTTTTACAAGCACACTAATTTAATCCATGAAGTCTCTGTGTTCATGATTTAACCACTTCTCACAGACCCACCTCCAAATACGGTCACATTGAGGATTAGATTTCAGCATATGAGTTCGAGGGGGACATAAACAAACCATAGCAAGGAGAAAAAGACTGGAAATAGAGGACAGAGCAAGGAAAAAAGTAAAAAGTGAAAGTACTTTTGTGAAGGGAATGGGACGAAAAGCAAATAAAAGGTGGAAAATGCAACATACCTACAAAGTTCCTCATTCTAAAACTCTCTGTGCCCCTCCCTCTATTATGGCCCCTTCACAATCTGTTGGAATTCTCTAGTTTTGTAACCCTTTGTCATCTTTCCAACGTGTGAGCCCAGGTAGGTTGGAGCAGTGACCAACAGGTAGATATGAGGAGAGGAGTAAATAGGGACCTGTTACAATAAGGAAAGGAAATCTAAAGGCAGGAGAGTGAGGTTGAGCAGATATTAACAAATGCATCATACTGAACTTGGATGATATTAGATACGAGATAACTATTAAGAATAGAAAAGCCTTTCTCCACTTTACCATATTTCAGCTTCAAATATTTTAATTCAGCAAAACCCAAATACTGGTTTCCTGCTTTTAAAAAAGTAGAGGTAGCTAGGGAGGATGAAATCCATATGTTTCCGATTCATTTACACAAAACTCATTGAAATTCAGCTCAGTGTAGGGTGATTGAATGTCATCTATGCCAATGCACAGCATAGTAATCGTTTTAAGCCACTTTTGACGCTCCAGGAAGTCTCCAAGAATAAACAACATGAAGCCCCAAAGGCCTAACAGTGCAGTCTGAAAGGAAAAGCCAAAAATATCTGAAATGGAGCCTACGTTTTCAAATTCAACAGTCTGCTGTGAAAAATCCAAGGATATTTTATGATGCTCAGGAGCCCAGGAAATGATACTCAGAATGTGACAATTGGAGAATAGGGAGAGTCTTCATCAGCTAATGTGAGGGAAATGGGAATAAAAGGACAAGACACAAAATCCAAATAGAGGAGAGAGTGGCACTCTATATGAAAGTAAATAGAGGTGGATTAAAGAAAGAAAAAACCAGAAAAAGGGGAAATAGTGAAAGATCAAGGGGTTAGAAACACACTTCACTATAAAAGAATAAAGTTTTATAACTACAGTATTAATTAGCTTTAATTATTCCTTATCTCAATACCTTGTATTTTGTACACCAAATTGGACACAGCCAGTGCAGAGAACACTTTTCACACCCAACAGAACAAGACAACAGAGAACATCTTTGCCATCTAGCAGCTTCTTTGTTGGCTGAAGGAGAGTGGGGGAGTCATGAGCAAGTAAGGTGGAAGAATAAAGGGTGGATTTAGATTCTGGTTGGAGTAATTGCAAAGGTAATGATGCTGTGACTGAGATATGTTAAATCTGAGTTGGCTGAGAGGCATCTGTATGGCCATGTGAAGGAAGTAACTGGATACACGCATTTGGGAATCATCAACAAACTGAATCAACAACATCGAAATGTGAGAGCAGCTGAACACTTGGAATAATAGCAGCTAATACATACTGAATATTTCAGAGTGCCAGAGACTATTTTAAAGGCTTGACCTGGATTAGCTCAATCTTTCTGATTGTATTGTGAGCTAGAAACAATTATCCTGGGTTTATATATAGGAAAATAAAGATTAAAAGGTTCTCAGTGAAACTAAACCATCCCAAAAACTACAGATCAGTGACTTAGGGATCCCCAATGAAAGCCCAATTTCCTATATTTGGGGCTTAGAATGTACTCTGAAGTGCTTCACTTCTAAATATTGACAGATCATTAAGGAAAGTTATGCATTTTTTTCAAGTTTTCAAAATGCAACACTAAGACCAAAACAAGCAAATAGGGAAAAGAAATGTTTCAGCACCCGCCCCCCCAGCATCTGAAAACCCATAGAACCAGTAACAAAGAATGCCTTCCTCTTAGTAAATAGCTCAATCTAGGGTTACTTTTAGTAAATGTTTATTGTCTGCTTAACTATTATACATCCATATTGAAACTGTTGGCAGTGTTTTATTATGTGTATCCAATACAGTGATACACATAGAGTCAAATTTGTTATCACAGCTTTTCTATCCATACTAATGTGTTACCTGTTCTGTCAACTACTGAAAAATGTATGTCTTAGTATTATGATTGTTTGTTTCTTCTTCTACCATTTTCCTCTCCATATTCTACCAGTTTATTTTAGGTGCACAAAAAGTTTGATTAAATATTTGTATTGGTTAAATTTTTACCATTATCTAAAAAAATTCTTATCATTATGAAATGGACTTCTTTATTTCTAATAGTACTTTTTTCTTGGATTAATATTAGCATTAATTACTTTGACTAGTGTTTACATAGTATAACTTTTCTTATGTGACATTAAATTATTTTGTTTCTGTGTCACTTGTTAACAGAATATAGTTGAATTTACATTTTAGTATAGTCTGATAATTTTATCAGCTAGCTGGTACATTTCGTCTATTTACATTTAATATTATTGGCAGTAATTTGGCATTAAACCCACCATCTCACCATGTGTTATCTGATGTTACTCCTCATATTTTTTTATTTCCTTAATTATTTAAATTTTTTCCTAGTTTTCTTTGTTAATTTCAAAGTTACATTCCATAATTCGGGTTGTTCTTCCTCTCTTTCCAATAATGACATCATTCCAATAGACTGCAGAATGCAAAACAGTTAAATAGGTTAAAGCCTTATATCAATTGGATGTGTACTACATGTCAGTAAAATTTTAAACTAGACCCAACATTATATAAAACCAAGTTCCAATATTAGCTTATTGTAATGTCCTGAACTTTCATAATGTAGTTACTGCACGTTTATGAGAGAGTTGATATATCATTATAACTTTGAATGCTTCTAAATTTATGAAGTTGATGCAAAGATAAAGCAGATATTTGAAAAGCATGAAACACTGATCCTAACATGTGATAAGTCTCCTATCTTTTTCTATGATGTACCTTGACCAGACCTAAAAGGAACCCTAGAGCTTTAGTATCAAGTAGACTTGGAAAGTTAAATCCAAGTAAATACAAGTAAATCCTTGTAAATGAATGATTTTGGTTACTTTACTTGGATTTAATTATCTTCATATTCAGAATAACGATTCTGATGTTGAAACTAAACTGTGTGTGTGTGTGTGTGTGTGTGTGTGTGTGTGTGTGTGAATTCTTGGCCTGCTGATGCCAGATACATGTCACACCATTTCTCTGCTCTGCTTAGTTCTACAAGATGAATAACACCTGTATTTCCTAGTGTCTGCTATCAGCTGGTTTCTTGCTAGCGCTGAGTAATGCGGAACAGCAGCAAGATAATGGGTAGAAACAAGAATGAAGTTGTTTTGTTTTTCTTTTTTTCTTTGCATCTGGGCCCATCTTCTTGAGTGACTGTGTTCAACCCATGGCTTTGACAGCTTCTGAAAAGAAGCAGTGTATTTCTAAGTTCCACCCAGTAATTTCTGCCTCCAAATTCTGGCAAAATTCCCTTAATTCCTCTCACACTTTAGTGAAAGCCACTTTCTGATGTTGCTAATCGCTAATGTTGCTTGCCTGTATGTCCTCTCCTGTGATTTTACCAAGCAGTCCATCATCTTTGTAACCAGACACCCAAAATAGATGCCTTCTTTTTAAACATTTAGTGTGACTTCAGATTTTCTCATGGAGTATGACTGAAACCTTGTGAGTTATGTGGCACCTGTAAGTTTCCATTTAGGAGTGAATTAAAGTTGTTTGTTACTCATTTTAGAAACTGTGATTTCCTACACATTGCCCCAAAAAGGGAACTCATACTATGAACTAGCTTGATACACCAGGGAAAAAAATCTCACTGCGGTCACTAAATAACAATAGATTCACTCAGTAAGATATGACTCTGGTACTGGTTTTATAGGTGCTCAAACATATGCTTAATAGATTGGTGTAAAAGTTCTGAAACAATAAACACCACAAAATTAAAAAAAAAACAAGTTCCTCTTTTCTTGGGTTATTTTCTCATTCTCTCTGAAAGGAAATAGAGTTTGCCTTCTCTCTTAGTATCTTTTATTGTTGATAATCCCAAAGAAGTCCCTTTTAAACATTGTTGTTGTTTAATGATATCTGTCCTCTAAATGGAAAGAGATCTCAAAAGGTTTGACAATAAAAATTGCTCATAAAATATCATGTAATAGATAAAACATCCTGAATATCATTATTCTGGAAGGACTTCTAAGACTTAGTTTTGCTATGTATTTCATTAAAATCATTAAATCATTTCACATTAAAATTTTTAAGATAACAATATGAAATACATTAACTAGTGTTAATTTCCTGTTATTTTTAAAAATTTTATATCATTTTTATCCTGATTTTGTTTGTAAAATTAAAAAAAAAGAAAAAAATCAAAATCCTCGTGTAAAGAAATGTAGTATAAATAGTTACCTCAGAGCATTCCTTTTCATTTTTCTTTCAGGAGCAGATCTGTTAATTGATATTTCTCTTCTCAGCTGAAGTTGTACTCTTGTTTATTTGTCTCCTTGCCTGTTTCAGATTTTCACTTCCTTGTTTTGAATGTTGACTCTTTTAATTACTGTGTTATACAAGTTCCAAGAAGAATATTTTTCAGTCTTACTCTGTGTGCCTGAAAAACATGAAGCAATTTCTCTAAATAATATCTCACTTGACATGTTATTGGCTTGCATCACTTTCCTTCAATTTAAGCCAATGCAGAAAAGCTATTTCACTAACGTAGACAGATTCTCATAACAGATTTGGTCACATATGTGTGTTCTACCATGCTTCAGGTGGTTAAAATGCTGATAATGTCTCCATGTTTGAGTTGCCAGGCAAGTTATATATATTCAGAAGGGATAACCTAGGAATGGCTAAACTATTTCAAAGTCAACAACCAGCTACTGAACATCTTCTATGTGCCAGGCACTGTGATAAGCTTACAAGGATATAACAACCAAATCCAGAGTTTTATGGTGGATGATATTTTAAAAAGTGATTTAAAGCACTTGCGCTAGTCTTGGGCATGTAGTGATATACTCAATAAATGATACTTATCATTAAACATCTTGTGTGTCTTATACCCAGATTCTGAATTATTCCTTTTCTAAGTAATTAAACTGGGATAAATATATGCCCACGATCTTGACTCTGTTTATGTTTACTTCCCACATTATGTACTTTAACTCATTAACCTGTCTTATCTCCTTACCACTGTTTGCCATTACAGTTATCAATTACTAAAACATTTATCAGTTTTAACTTTGGTTCCTTCTATAGTCTGACGGCTTGTGTTCCCCTCAGTCATAGGTTTCAACTTTATAGGTTGAAATCCTATCTCCCAAAGGAAAGGCATTAGAAGGTGAGATCTTTGGGAGGTGACTAGGTCACGAAGACAGAACCCTCGTAACTGAGATTAATGCCTTTAGAAGAGAGAGCCCAGGGAACAACTCCCTCATCTACCAGGTAAGTTAAAGTAAGAAGATGGCTGTTTATGAGGAAGTGTGTTTTCCTTAAGAGACAGAGTCTAACAGTACCCTGGTCTTGGACTTGACAGCATCCAAAACTAGTAAGAAAAGCGTTTCTATTATCTATAAGCCATCCAATCTATGACATTGTATTAAAGCAGCCCAAACTGAATAACACAGTTCTAGTTCCTGCCTGTTTTCCTCTGATCTTAGAAATAATGAGTTAATATTTAACCCAACTTTCACCTTAGGCAAGTACTATGCTAAGTGCTTTATAAATATACCTATTGAAGCCTATCACCTTCCTCTTTTAACTTATTAGTAACTAAAAGCAAGGTTAGCACTTCTAGAGAGGCAGCACTAGTATTTGAACCCAGGCAACTTGGTTTCCAAGTTGTGTTATTAATTACCAGCCCACCCTGCCAGAGTCCCTGGGCATTCATGTGTCTCATATGTGGTAATTCATGTTAGGAAGATAATTTTCTGGACTTCTGGTTCTGAGAGACCTACTGAACCTGGCTCTCTCCCGAGTTCTACTGTGAAAAGCTAGAGCATTATATAATTAGGGAAAGAAATAAAAATCTTATAAAAAAATAAAGACACCCTATCTGGTCTTCCTAGTTGTTCCAAGTGGACCCTGGAAAGAATTACAAAACAAAATAAAAGAGTACTAGATTTCATGAGAAAGTAGGTAGACACAAAATCTTACTGGTTTACCATGAGGGAACACTGTTAAAAGGAGAAAGGAAAACTCTGCTCAAAAATTTGAAAGACACCTAGTGAGATCAATTCTTTAAAAGTGGCAGCAATGAACGAGTGGTCAGGATTCACGGAAAGGAAGTGTCCTTTTCGTTGCTACAGGTCACAGCCTGCTTCCCAGAGACAGTATTTTCTCTCTTTCTAAAGATGATTGGGGTTCAGCTGTAACTCCTTTGGTGTTCTTCTCCTTTAATCCATGCCCCACTGCCCATACTGTGTGTTCTCAAGCTGGGACCAAGCAAACCCTGGGCAGCATTCTCAGTAGGAAAAAAATGTTGTTAGCATCCTGGAGGACATATGGCTTCAAGAACAAGATGGATTCAATTTGCATGTCTGTTGACAACCAATTTTGAGCGCCCATGAAAAATCTCTGGGTGTTGAGTATTGTCCGCCTAAGTTACAGTCACCAGATGCAACAGAGAAACCCCTCAGCCAGGCTGTTGCTTTTTTTTTTAATTTTCATTCTTTTCCCAAAGGCAATTTCAAGATTTTCAAAATAATCAGCCTCTTTGTGAGACACTCACTGACCATCCCACGCAGGGAGTGCTTGTCTTTCCCCCTTTACTTTGGATCATTCATCCCCAGTACCAGGTTCCCAGAGCATGAGTGTGCTGGCACCGCAAACTTACACGGGAGACAGGATGGAAGACATTACACCAGCCAGAACTGGTCTTTGAGAAGGAGAGCCTCAGTGCTCAGTAAAACTTAGGACAAGATAGATAAGAACTCGGCCCACCTGGTTGTGAACAGACCTGTTCTTTATTGCCTTGTAAGGCACAAATCCTGTGTACAGGCTCCAACTGTGAGGAACACGACTCCGGAGCAGCCTATGATGTTTAAAACCCATCACTCCTGACTCTGTGACTTTGGAGTAAGAAAATGAACCTTAATTTTCTCTCATATAGCCAGGCATAATGAAAGTAGTTCCATTATAAGACTGTGAAAATGAAATGAGTATACGTGTAAAGCCAACAGAATAATGTGTGTTGCACATAGCAAGTATTTCCTTTTTATGTTTTTTAAACTTATTAATCCTCATTATCCTCTAAATGTCACTTCCTCAGGGAAATCTCATCATCTTGTGGATCATTTGCTTTGCACAGGTTGTCAAAGAAAACCAAGCTTCCTTTGTAATGTGTTTATGATCATTTGTTGATGTCTGAATTCTCACTAGGTTGTATTATACACCCAATGTTTGGCACAGCACATAGTAGGTTCTCAAATTTTTTTGCCCAATGCATTAATGAATGGTCCACACATAGAAATGTTAAAAGCAACTAAATGAGCAAGTTTTATTAAATTCAACAAAAATACAAATGATAACTAATTCTATCCCAGTCACTGTGCTAAGAACTGGTCAGGGAGAGATGGAAATGATGTCCTTTATCTTCAAGAAGTCTCTGGTAAGCATCTGGCTATGGATCAGATAAATCATAGCATCCTGGGATAAAACCTAGTTAGTCCGTGAGTTCACCCTGCACTTAGTCACCCTAACAATTAAAAAGTGTGAGTAGCTGGTGTCACTTGTGCTTCACTGGACATTATGGAAGCTTAAGTATTACTTGTATACATGGTAACATTAGGGCCTACATGCAAATGAACAAATCAAATAGGATAATCAGAAGGATTCTAATTCTTTGCATTTCTTTGGGGGGATTATAGCTTCGTATCAGTTTTCTTTTATGATATACTAGATCACTACATCATTTTTATCTCCAGTTTACTAGATGAGAGAAAATCTGTAGCTCTCCCCAAAACCTAGCTTAAACCCAGTCCCAGAGTGCCTGGCCTCCTGTGACCTAGCACTAGGATGCAAAGCAAGGTGTTTCCATCACACTAAG
Organism: Hydrochoerus hydrochaeris; assembly: GCA_004027455.1. Lineage (NCBI taxonomy): Eukaryota > Metazoa > Chordata > Mammalia > Rodentia > Hydrochaeridae > Hydrochoerus > Hydrochoerus hydrochaeris. Next base: position 69,691 of record PVLA01002466.1, read on the forward strand.
CACAGTCCTCTCCCCTGGAATCTGTGCTGGCCCAGGATCCTGCCCTGACAAATCCTGGTGCTTCCACTGCAGAAGTAGCAAGCTTCCTCTCATGAGATTCCAGTCCCTTATGCAGGAGACACATACTTGGTTGCTTAGACCCGCCTCCCCAGCCTTGCTAGGTTCAGGCTCTCCTCAGTTACTGCTGCCACTTTATGTCAGCCATAATAGACAGACAGCCATAATAGACAGACAGGCATCACTTGGCCCTCAGTTAACCAATATAAAGCTGAAGTTGGATTTATGATAAAAACCTTTAGTACTTCTCTGCAAAAAAAGTTTAGAGATCTTATTAATATCATTAAATAAACAACATCAATGTGGTCAATGCAAACCCACACTATTACAAGTAACTTTAAAAGTGCTATGGGATATATTCATTAAAACCGTTCCAGTCCTTAGTGGTCCTATTACAACCTATTTTAATCCCCCAAATTCATTGTCATTTGGTGATTATAATACAGATGCTCTAATAATCTGGCTTCTATCTTTAATAATTCAAGACAAACCTATAAATTTTTTCATTCTATTTCTAAACCTTTATTAAAGACATTTAAAATTACCATAGCACAGGCTGGACAAATTGTGTTATCGTATTTTGCCTGTAAACTTATTTCTGAGCCTGTTCTTCAACAGAGCCATAATCACAAAGAGTTTATAGTTAACCTGTTATACCTGAAAAAATAACAAGCTTAAATGTATTCATGCCTCTCTATATAGCTTTCATGCTACCTGTCATTCAGGTAAGCAGAGTAAACATATACATCATTGTGTATCAGCCTTTGTAAACTTACAGGTATCACTAACAATAAAATCTAATATTGGTCCTATTTATATTAGCAAGCTTTTTCAGTGTTTTCCTGATAACTGGAATATGAAGCATTTCACAAGAATGCCCTCTAATCCCAAAGGTCAGGCAATAATTAAGTATACTTGCTTTAAATTAAAAGGTCAATTAATCTAACAAAAATAAGGGAAAATAGAGGGTAAAAACTCTTCTCAAATTTGTTTAGATTTTGCTACATATGTTTTTTTTATTTAAAGAGAAAAAACAGAAAAAGGGTAGAAGTATTACAGAATTTCAAAAAAAAGATAAACAGTAAGAAATCACTAGTTGATGAATTACATATTGTTCTTTTAGAAATAGTTGTTCAAGTTACAAAATTAAAGCACACAAAGTGGACACTCAAGCAGTGATACTGAAACAGATCTGTTCAACAATCCAACAAGAACATAGAAATATAGTTATCAATCCTACACACTTAAATATATATGCAGTTATATCTTTTATAGCACTTCCTATTGCCTCTCTTTTTTACAATAGCAATTACACATTTTTAAAAATTGTATTTAAAGAGAAAAAAAAGCAAAACAGAAAACAGGGTAGCAACAATATAGAATTCTAAAAAAAAAAGAGGAAAAAAAACACTGAGAAATCACTAGTTGATAAATTACATATTGTCATCTTGGATATAGTTGTTCAAGTTACAAAATTAAAGGATACATACTAGACATTCAAAAATATGGAACGCTTCACGAATTTATGTGTCATCCTTGCACAGGGGCCATGCTAATCTCTGCATCGTTCCAATTTTAGTATATGTGCTGCAGAACCGAGCACCATATGTTTTAAATTTTCTAAACCCTCCCTCTGATTCTGATCTGCTGCCAGCTGTGAAAGGTTGGGGACAAAAACCTGACCATTCTCTAAAGTTCTTGCACCCTGTAGCTTGGCATAATCTCCCAACAGGTGTTTGGAATGGTCCAGTAACACTTGTAAATTGGGGCTGAAAATATTCTTATATTTCCACAGATAATTGGCAGATATTATGCCCATCAGGGCTGTTTCATGGCCAGAATGTTATCCACTTGCAGGACGTGTCAAGACCTCGAGCAATAAACCTAACAGCACATGGTCCACTGTCCTGGAAAGCCCTACACAGACCATTGTGGGGCTTGCCATCTAATTAACATCCAGGTTTCGTTCAATCACCTGACAGTTTTTTATTTATAATGCTTATTATCCTAACAGCTACAGCATGTATTCCTTTGGTTCAGGGAGAGGAGTATTGGGCTTACATACCTAATCTACCTCTGCTCAGACCCTTAATTTGGATGGACAAGCCACCAAAAATTTTCCATTCTATAGAAAGCAAAAATCCTACATTTACTGTCCTGCCAGGCCCTCATATTTTCATGCATCTACAAGAACGAGCTAAAGTAGATATTACCTCTCATTTTTTAATATCCTCCCTTATGTGTAACTCAACTATGGCAAGACTCTAACCAATGTATGTCTGCTGTAAATCAAGTTTAAAAGATATGACTGTCAAGAGAATGCTTTGCCTTACTGACCTTGACTTCTATTCCTTCAGATGGTAACCTTGTTAGAGAATTCAAACCTAACCTTCCTTTCTGTATTCCAGTAGCTCATGTCCCTCATTTCAAAACAGGTGATTTGGGTCCTTGACAATCTTGCAGAGATCCATATCATGGGTGGATTATACACAAATTCAATTATTCCTTTATAGACTGGTGTCCCAGAGGTGTACCTATGGAAAAAGGTCAAGATTGGCATAAGAGTTCCTTTTCAGGCTCTCCTGACAATACAATAACCTCAGAAGCCTTATCTAACACTACACGGTCAGGTAGAGGCCTCAATTCTCCTATTCCTAGACTTATTATCAATGACAAGGCTGGACCCATACAACACACTCTATAAAAGCTAACTCTGCCTTTTCATGCAGGACAGCTACAGACCAGAAATCTACAGTCAGTTAATGGAGGAAAAGTAAAAATAGTGTTACAGGTATATAAGATAGGTAGGTAAGAGTAAACATATGTGTTTATGATCCCTAGGTACTGTTGATAAGAAAGACAGAGTGGCAACAAAATAGGTTCTCATGTACTAATTGTTATCTAACCCACTGTATCATACCTGAGTTTCTTTCTAAGGAATCCATGATAATAATAATAATAGCCTTGGTATCACTCATCTACTGCCCTCTTGGTGGAAACCTTAATCAAAAGATTTAACAATCAAACTAAGAGGACGCTTGGGTTGATTATTGCAAGGATTACTTCCCTAGTTCTTTTCATAGCCAGTACAGCTATTGGCTCCACAGCATTAGCACATTCAATACAAACCGCTCACTTTGTAGATAATTAGACAAAAACTGCTGATGAGAGCTAAAAATTTCAGAAAAAAATTGATATAAAATTGCAAGCCCAAATAGATATTGTAGAGACTTTGGTTCTATGGATGGGAGGTCAGATGAAAAGCTTACAGTTACAACAAGGCTTAAAGTGTCACTATAATATGACACATTTTTGTATCACCCTTTTGCCATATAAGAAAAGCCTACATCCTTGGGGAATAATCAAAAGGCATACAAAGAGTGATTCATCACAATATTACTATGGATATAGATGCTCTTCAGAAACTTGTGCTGACCATGTCACAACAGACAGCTACCTTTGATACCCAAATTAAGGATTGAGATAATTTTGCTGATGCCATAAAACAACTAAATCCATTGGTATACCTTAAGGCTCACTTTTGGTTTTATATCAAAATTAGTGTGCTCATTTTATTCTTTATAATTTTTCTCATTAAAGCCTATCATAGAGGATTCGCTACCCAAAGATGACTAGAGGCATTACAACCATGACTAGCCCTGCTAGAGCTATAAAACAAAGAAGGGAGAGATGTAGGAGACAACTCCAGTGACTCCCTTTGAATGCAAAACAATTGCTGTGACTTTGATTATTTGGGGACTCATTTCCTCATACTGATATGTAAAATTCTTTACTGATACTGGCTAGGGTATTTCCTTCTGTCTTCAACTGGCTCTAAACATTACAAATAAGGCTAGCTGAGGCGCCAGTACGCAATCTCTAAAGCCAACAGACAGTCCTGTTTCCTCACATAGTGTTTTCCATAGAGGATATGTATAGGACATGAGCACAGCAAGATGTTAGAGCCAATAGCTCCAAAAATGTCAACTGGGTAGGAGCCTCAAGATAAAGAGGCTATAATTCCCCAGGGCACAAGAGTTCACAAAAACAATTTCGTTGTTACTTTAATTAGATTATATAAATTGATCTTTCTACATATCTTTATCTCTGCAATTTACAGAGATGCCATTCTTGCACCTGGCCAGCCAGCTCAAGTTACTCACATAGTTCCCACCATTCTCACTGTCACTCATCCCTGAGCCACCCCCTTCTTCACAAGATCATAAATTCTGGAAGAGGCCTAAGATCAAAGCCTTTGTCTGCATGTCCTCACGAAGATTAGACTTAGGACCCCTTGGCTACCCTTAATTTGGAATATGTCTTGATGTCTTTACACTTGGCATGGGTTGCATTGGTGATGGTAGATTAAAATTAACTTGCTGGGATTCCAATAACATCTCAATGGGATTATAAATATAACTATTTGGATTGTTAAAAAAACTAAAAGGAGGATTACAATATTTAGATGACTAAATTTGATATTTGGGTTTACAATACCTTAGACCTCAAAAGCCCTTCTCTGGAAGATTAGTTTATATTTTTGTCACTGAAAAACATCGAGCATGTTCTTCAACAATGAGGCATAGGAATCAGAAAAAATTCCACGGTCCTTTTACTCCTACCAGCAGAAGCCTCTTCCTCCCTGGGCTCAGTTTCTAAGGGTGAAGCAAATTTGGTTTCTATCCTTTCTTCAGGAATCTTGACTATAGGGATTATAGAATAGAGTTGCCAGCTCTACAAGTGTTCTCCACTGAGTCTTACAGAAGGCTCAGGTGTCCTTATACAAACTGAACCCCTGATGCCTCTTCACATATTCCAGAGGCCCTCAGAGGAGAAGCTTAGTGAAGATTGTCCTGTGACTCTTATCTTTAAATGAGGCTGTTCCTTTTTCCCCAAGCACCACATATTTCTAACACTTATTCTTTGTTTATAGTGTTACCTGCTTAATGGATGCCCACTAGAAAGTGCTGAACTAGTGGCAGGAGTGGTAGCCCCAAAGCTGTGCTCTTCTGACCTCACCCAATACCTGCCACGGTCTGCCCATCAGAAACAGTGTCTCCCTGTGTCATGCCTAGGAAAGCACCAGCAAAGGCCCTGCCATGAGGTGACAGGCTCCCCTCCTGTCACCCAGTAGTGCTTGGAGCTTCTGAGGCACAGTGCAGAGTCTGGTGCTGGTGGGGGCTCTCAGCAGCAAGTCCACCTGCTAAGTGCTTCTGTGATTAGGAGTGGCCACTGCCAACTCCCTCCTCTGGAAAAACTGGACAAGTAGGCATCCTGCCAAGAGGTGGAGCTCAAAGCCCTTCTGTGCATGTGCCACTCAGACCCCCAACTGGCCACTTAGCCATTTGGCCAGATCCCAACTTTTCCAGTAATGTTTTTGAGCCCTACCCATCTTTCACTTGGCTAGACTGAGCAGACCTGCTGTCAATTTTTCTTCATATGTATGAGGCAGTCCCAGAAGCAGTTTATTGGGTTGGGTCCATGTCTTTTCTCTACCCAACCTCCTTCCCCCACCCAAGAATTTTGATGCTACAAGGCTGTTTTTGTTCTTTTGAAACAAAATCCCTGTTCTAGAAGGATGTTCCAAGTCAGAAAGCCTGGTTGTGTTTATCCCAGGCCATTGGCTGGGCATTCATATGCTTTTTGTATTTGGTAAGTGACAGTATTTGCAAAAGCTGATTGCCACAGCAGGCAGAACAGAGACAAGACCAGTGAAAACATGTGTCTATAACATATGCTGTAGGCTTTTCTTCTTTGCTTAGAGGACTGACACTTCCTACAGGAAGAAGTAATTATTTTACATGTGCATAGATTACACTGGAATGAAAAAGAGAGAGAAGGGATGGCTGCTTTATACTTGAAAGAAGAAACACACACAAATCCTGTCTCCCCTTCTTATAAAGAGTGTGACCCACAGAAAATTATAATGGCCTTAATCTTCATCTGCCATATATTGACAAAAAGTTCAATTCTCAGGTTTGTTATGAGGACCAAACTACAAAATGCAGGAAGGAAACATTTATGCAAGCTCTGGAGGATGTTCTTCTTTCTTTAATCAGTCCCCCCACGTGTCAGGAGGAAAAATAGAGCCACATGATACCCCTTGCATCATCTTTGGTGAGTGGAATCCACAGTGCATCTGGACAATCCTCTATTAGTTCTGGAACCATTTAGAACCTCAGAATTTACTTAATGTGTTTTCATGCAGCCACAAAGAATGAATCTGAAAGTGAGTCTTGGAGAAGTAGGCTCAAATGGAACTCAGATTCTTGCATTTTAAAGAACTTTTGCTTTGGTCATTGGTGGAAGTTCAAAAGAACTGGTTGACGCACATTGGGGTGGAACTGGCAAGGCCCTTTGATTTCTTGCTGTAAGTGCAGAAGTTCTATTGACAGCATGATCACAATTTGGTTCCTTATTCCATTTGAACCAGTCCTCTTTCCCACCAAAAGCTGGAATCCTTCTACACTGTATATGTTAGCATGAGTTTCTCCAATTGCTTTCCACATTCCTCAGAGCAAAGTACCTCTCAAACTTTCCCCATATTTCTGTTGTACTGAGCACTACGATTTCTTTAAAGTAATAGTAAATATGTCTCTCTTGACAGAGACTTGCAAGATGATCCACAGTAGGTAGGTTTGAATGAATTAATGAGCATAGAATAATAGCTTCCACTTATTGAGTACACACTTTGTGCTTGGGTTTATGGAAAGCACATATTTACATAACTTTTAGCATCCTTAGTAGATACCCCCAATCTTATTTTACAATTCAGAGTTATATGCATTAAATTACTTACTCAATATCATGAACCTGTGGAGAAAATGAGCCTTGACCAAATGTTAGTGTATCTTTAGAAGCCAACATTTAGCCAGGTGAATGAATATTAGAGTTGAGAGAACTTTGCCAGCATCCCTATGTCTGGAACTCTTCCTCCTTGCTGTCTCTTCCCTACACTTTCTGCCCTGCCTCTCTCCAGGGAGAGAAGCCACCTTTTATCCTCATCTTTGACTTGGTACCTGCAACATTCTGCATTTTTTACAAATGGATCCCCATTTTCTTCCTCTGTGCCATCTCCCTTCAAGTCTCCAGCACTGAGCCCCAAATTGCCCTGCCAACTAGATATCATCGGGACTTGAGACATATCCCCAAACCTAAACCCAGGACCTTTCTTCCAATTTTCACAGTGCCCACCTCTTACCTTCCTGCCTGTCTTACCTGCTCCTACAGTCTCATCACTATAGCTGGGTTATCAGTGGGGAAACCTGCATCTCAGCTTCTGGACTCTAGTACTCACTTTTGGTTTTCACCCTCCGTATTCTGTCTTTTGTGCCTGGGGTGGACTTCTTTCCCTTCCTTTCACTCAGCCTTGCCCCTGGCACCCCACCACTGTGGCCACACTATTCCAGGTTCCAGCCTCACTGGATCATTTGAGGCTCAAGAAAGTTCAAGATTTTGTCAAGGTTGTAGAATAGACACACAGAGCTCAGACACAGGGCCAGACCTGTCTCTCTGCCACACTGTGCAGCCTCCTCGCTCTTCTGTCTGTATTTTCCTTTGCTTTCTTTCCTCCTGCACCCACATCTTTTTAATTTAAGTTTTAACATCTGTTCTCTCTTAGCCCATTATTTCTGTGACATTTTGTATTATGTTCATTTCCATTTCCATGTAAGATCCATCCATTTTTCTTACTTAAAAAAAAGGTTGAGTCTGCTTTTTAAAAATTTATGTAACTTTTTAAAAAAGTCAGTGTGACTCTTTCCTGCCTCCTTAGCAGCAGAAACTATTTTCTGTCTTCATGTGGTTTTGCTCCTTCTATTACCCAACATTATAGTATCAGGCTTGTATCTAACGATTTATTTTTGCATACTATTTGTGAAAGTAGGACTTTTAAATGCAAATGAGGAGACAGGTGGGTTTAGTTTATTTCTTGATTTTATCTTAGGAGGAAAAGTTTTTTCTCTTTCTTGGTGCTCTTATGGACTTATCTAAAAAAAAAAAAAGGGATCACAGAGAGAGGTCACAAAAAAAAAAAAAAGGATCACAGAGAGAAGAGAAGCACCTTGAATAAACATGTCTCATGTCAGAATTTCTGCAATATGTTTTGAATTTTATTCATAAAGCCACATGCGAAGGGCACAGTACTGACAGTCGAGCTTCTTATCTTGATCCTTCCATATCAGACAAGGCATAATTCTAGCCTTAGAAGTAACCAAAAAAGAGTAGAAGTCTTTACTGGGGTTTTTGGTATAAAGACCCAGATTACTGGAGAGAAATCAATTGTAACAATGTAAAAGACACAACTGCAAATGTTTAAAGAACACTTAAACAATACTAGGTATTGTGTCAAGAACTTTCCTTTGATTAGTATATTCATCCCTTGTCTCTCATAAGTTGATTTTGTGTTCTCTCCATTTATCACATGAAAAAATTGAAGTTTAGAGGTTAAGTAACTGGTCCAGTCTTGCATATCTAGTAGTAAAGAGCAGAACTGGAATCAAGTGCAGGAAGCCCAGCTCTGAAACCAGGGCCTCTAATTATATAGGAGTATTTTCACAAGGCTCAATTTTAAAACCACTTGGTATACATCAGAATTAAGATGAACCGAAAAGGCTGAAGTCCTGAAGGATCTAAACTTTTCATTGTTAGAAAACGAAAAATTATCACCTTTTCTCTGAACTTCCCAAATTCTACTATTTTCAAGCCTGACTTTTCAGAGTAGTAATATTGTAATTATAATCCTAATGGCAATTTTTGACATTGCATTTAGTCAAGGCATCTAAATTTTGACATTTGAGGCTGAATAATTGTTGTGAAGAGCAAGGCTGTTCATGGTAAAATGTGTCACAGCAGCCTACCCTCTGAAGGCCAGTGACACACCACATTCTTTGCATCTCTTTTCCTTCTTCTCAGAATCAGTAAGTCAAGGCAACCAAAAATGTGTCCAGATACTGCCAAAGATAGGAGTGGGCAAAACTGCTTCCCAGATAAGAGCCACTGTGTTAGACACTGCCCAAAGCACTAGCCCCTGTCTTGTCTGTATGGGGCCATGCTTTACATTTGACTTACTCTTGCCCCAGAGTTTAGCCAAAAATATTGTTGCCACTTAGGAGACAGTGCACAGAGCTGTTTGAATCTACTTTTCTTGCTTTTCAAACCTTCTGATCAGAGAGAATCATCAAAGCTTAGATGTCTTGTGTCTCTGTATTCCCTTTCTCATTTCCTCTTCTCTTTTCCAAAGACTCAGTGACTAAATAAGTCTTTCTTTCCCCCTCTTCCATTTTCCTTCTTCACTTATATTTGAGACAAATTTTAATCTTAGCTATGTTTTATAAGATATATATATATATATATATATATATTTTTTTTTTTTTTTGAGATAGGGTCTTGCTACGCAGTTCAGGCTGGCCTTTTACTCACTTTGTGGTGTTCAAGCTATTGTTGAACTCATAGCAATCCTCCTGCCTCAGCCTCCTGAGTGCTGGGATTACAGGAATGTACCATCATGCTCAATTTATAAGGAATGATTATTTTGCTATTGATAACTTTTTCCAGGGGGGTATATTTTGACATGAAATCACACAAAATAAAAACCCAACATCATCAATCTTTAAGTCTTTCAAAAGTGTAGAAAAATGTCCCTTTAAAAGTCTCTAGGTTTTCTTTAAAGCTTTATTTCTCACTGCAAGTCCTCACTTTCCCCAGGAACTAGCATATTCTTAGCAAATTTATACATCTCCATTATGTTTTCAAAAATTCAAAATGAACAGCACTGGTAATAATAGCTAATATTTATTGAATATTTACTATATACTAGGCATCTTAAGTGCTTTACAAATATTATCTTAATCATCACATTTAATTTAAGAAATATATTTATAACTTATTTCACTCTAGGTATGAAACTGAGAGGTTTTCATACTTAGGCATTTTAGATGTTCAGAAAACCTCATAATTTTCTTAAAGTTAGTGAAAGTCAGAAGAGGACTCAAGCTCTGTCTTCAGTATGGCAATATATTTCTTGCTTTTACTTTTGTCTTCAACTTCTAGAGATAGGGTAGTACTTTTATCCTAGTATGTTTTCCTATTTAATTATGCAGCAGTTTGCACTATATCTTGTCAAATGGATTTTTTAAAGGACCTGGGAACTGTCACAATATATGACATTCTTAGAAAAAGCAATTTGGATTTAAAATAGCCATGTTCACCAATACAATTTTGTAATGCAAGTTCCTTTAAAATGGAGATTTTTTTCTCTATTGAGTATTCATGGAGGATTATGGGATCAGGGCTAGTTCTATTTTAGATAGTATCTACTGGCTCTTGAATTTTAAAAGACCAAAGTGCTTATAGCAGTTTTCCAGTAGCTGAGTGTATTTGTAAAGTATCTTAAAGAATGTGGTGAAGGCAAATGTAATACAATATCTTAAAAAATAACAAAATAAATACAGGAATCTTTTATTTCATCTGAGATGTAGTCCACAGAGAGAATTTGTGTAGATTAAACCTCACATTCTTACATCAACTTCTATCACAAAATTTGAAGAATATCCCAATGGTAGAGAAAAAGTTTAGGCAGATTTAATACACTTTGTAAGGAAAGGGTCACATTAAATGCCAAGCAAGGAGGGAAGCCAGTACAGAATTGAAAGTGCTTTAGAGATGTTTTAAATTTTGTTTAGACATTTGGTGAAACTTCTCCATGTCCATAATTTTCTCCTTTTGATTAATTTTGGCCTCACTGTTCCAGTTTAGGAAAATAGCTCCAGTAGTAAGGTGTTCCCTAATTTTTTTTAGACTGATGTCTCCCTCCTTTGGCCTGAGTACTCATAATTTACCAGATAAGGCTATGACTCTGTATTCTGACAGCAGATATTGCCAACAAATGCTAACAATCATCAAGCATTTCTTCAGCAGCTTTTCAGTATTTTACTGATTCTGAAATGAGAATTCTGTCCTTTGTCACAAATTATTTCTATCCATCTCTAAATTATCTACTACAAATTGAAAGGGAAATCAAACACTTCTTATAACCACATTGTCCAAATCAGTTTTTAATTTATTTTTCTTGTAACCCTACAAGTTAAGTATCATTTATATTTCAAAAATGAAGACATTAAGGCTCAGAACAATTAAATGGCACACCTAGCCATGAAGTGGAGAAGCTAGGTCTATCTGAACCTGATCATCTTATTCTTTTCACTTTAGCATACTCATCACCTTTTTGAAACACTAAAAGAGATTTTTCAACTGGGAAGCTATTGGGTCATATTTCTCCCATATATAAGAACTCCCTTAAGTGCTTTTTAAAATGCAGATTTCCAAACAGGAAATCTCAATCTATAGATTTATAAATGGATATCAGCGGGTCTATGAACTCTGAAATTGCATTCTCCCCTTTTTGCAAGTGTCATGTTGTTATGGTTTGTGCTGGATGTCTTCCCAAAGACTCAAGCAGTTATGAGGAGTGGGCTTTTGGGGGGCAGGTAAATCTAGATTTCGTGATTGATTCATGGTCCAATGCTGGGATTAAGAGTGTAAGTGCTATACCTACCCAAAAGTAGGTAGCCTATATACAATATAATGCACAGAAAGAGTCTTTTCTATCATTGCTTGTTGCTTTTGTTGTCTTCTTCTGCCATGAATAGTTGCCCCTCTGTCATGTACCACCCTCCCTTGGAGCCAGCCAAGTATGAATTAAAACTTGCACAGACTGTGAGCTAAATAAACCTTTCCTCCTTTAATTTTGGATGTTGAGTATTTTGTCTCAGCAATGAGATAAAAGTAGCCAAGATATGTGTATCAATTAAGAGAGTATCTTTCATCAGATTCTCAAAGGAGCCTCTGGTTCCTCAAAAACAAAGAACAACAGCTATGAAAGAAAGATATTAAAATTATCTGTTGTCACTTTTTAGGTTTGGATTAGTTCCTGGGCATGAGGACGGTGGAGTTAGCTTGAAATAGAAACCACTCTCACCAGTTCCTACCCCGTCTCACTTTTACAAGAACCAGTTCCTACCATGACCTCACTCAAGGCAAGAGGATCAAGTTCTTTCTACAGCAAAGAATACATAATTATCTGTACCCATGTATACACTAACTACAAAACTGAGCACTCAGTGACCCAAGTTGTCTACCTTTTTATTGTAAACAGGAAATAATACATGTGAAAGAACAACATTACCATATTCTCTGCCCTCTGCTGTCTGCAGAGAATGAAAAATAATGGTAACATGACCCTTGTGCAAAATGCTAATGGCTACATAATTGACTTAGCAGATAATTACAAAACACTGTTCCATATTAAAACACAAAAGATGTAATTATTGCACTTTACAAACTAATTAACAAATACCAATTCAGTACAATAATTAATAATTCATTATTTAACCTATAATTAAATAATCATCCTTCCTTTCCCTGCAAACTTTGCTGGTGGTTTAATTGCTCAGGACCAAATATACAAGTGAGCTCTCCTACTCTGTTAATTAAACAGTGAAGAAATTTGAAACCATTGTAACAGGGGAAAATTAGGATATTTAGATAAAAGCATCTTCCATTTGAAAGATACAAGAATATCTTCTAACCTTAAGTCCTACTCAAAACATTCATCAATTAAAATTGTCCAGGGTAACTCAGGTGTTCATACCAGAGGTCAGGCCACAGGATTAGGCAGGGATCCATCAGACTAGACAGAGTTGGGGTCCTCTGGAGCTCCTCTATTCTGGAAACAGAACAAGCTCATGTGATCCAATTGTGCATATCTCTTCCCAACTCTGCATTGTTCTCTGATAGCACATGGATATCTTGAAATCAGTCATTGCAGGAATAAACAATGGAAATTGTTATACACTACAAATCAGAGCTTTATTCCTCCTCTCTTCCTTTCCCCTTCTTTCTGCTCCATTTCCTTTTTCCTCTCCTTTTTCTCCCCTCCCCTCCTCTGTTCTCTCTTCCCCTTCCCTCCCCTCTTTTCTCCTCTTTCTTCTTTTCTTTTTCCTCCCTGCCCTCTCTCCTTCCTTTCCCAACTGTTGGTTGTTAAATACTTACCAACACATTGCTGCCCGTAGAGAAACAAAAGGTGACTTGTTGCTGAATCGTAGGTTGTCTGGCTAAAATCTCAAGATCAAGACTGGCCTGAAAAAAGGGAATGCTCTCCCTGGAGACCCTGGTGCTGTGTATCTCAGGCCTGCACTCTCTGGTCAGGTTTCTGGAGACTGCACAGTTAATTTCAGTGAATCCTCAAACAATGCTGTGATAGATATTGTTATTTCCAGTGATTTTTTTCACTTAAAAAAAGTAAATCTGGGCTGGGGATTTAGTTCAGTGGCATAAGCACCTGCCTGGCAGGCACGAGGTCGTGAGTTTGATCCCCAATACTCCTAAAAAAAAAAAGTAAATCTTTCTTGAAGTTATTAAGCATTAATTTAAGCTTATCTATAATCCATTTGTTAGTGACTATTTTTTATCTTCAAAAGATTTAGCACAGTTCTGTACCTAGTGACCTACAATGATCTGGGAACCCAAAGTGAGGCCCACAGAGAGAAATCATCTCTGAGTCCTATGGGGACCAGGTGTCTGTGCTCAGTGACCCACAGTTATCCAGGAACCTTCAGTGAGGTTCATGGGACTGGGAGACTGCACACATCAGGAAAGCATCTCTGAACACTGTGAGGATCAGGAGTCAGTGCACAGAAATTCAGTCACCCAGGAATCCATCGAGAGACCCACTAGAACTGGGAGTCTGTGCCCCATGACCTATAGTCACCTAGAAACACTCAGTGAGATGTGCAGAGACTGGAATTCCACCCCCAACAACCTACCCACACCCAGGAACCATCTCTGAAGCCCACAGGGATCAGGAGTCCATGCCCAGAGATCTGCAGCCATTGGAAAGCTTCAGTGAAGCTCACTGCCAGTGAATAAGGCATCTAGGACTTGACATCTGACTAATTTGGAGGAACACAGGAAAATACAAAAACAAAAGAATAAAATGCAATCTCAAAATTTCAGCCTGTCCAGATCAAGTACAGGAGACATAGACATGGATGAAGTTACAAATAACATGCCTGAAATCTCTGAAATGATAGCAACAGAAGAAACAAATCCAGGAAGCTGTAAAGGAAATCAGATCAGAAATAATCTCTCAGGTAAAAGCAGAAATGATAAACATAATGAAAGAATTGGTGAGTATTTCCAAACAAGACACAGATAAAACAAAATAATGGAGCATATAAAGATAATGGAAACCTTGAATAACCATTACAGTAAACAATTAGAATGCATAAAGCATTCAAAGAGATATCTTAGAAATCAAAAATTCCATTGAAAGCAGGTAAAACCCACCACCAGACTGGGAACAGCCAGACCCCAGCCTCTCCCCATAACTCAGTACCATTCATAGACGAGGAGGAGAGTGAAGAAGGCCACACCAGGAAGCAAGCCCAGTCTGGGAATCAGTATAATGCATGGGCTGCTGCTGGACAGGGAACAGCCAGACTCCATCCCCTTCTAGCACATGGCCTGGAAAACAAGAAGTACCAATCCCCTGCCCTCTCCCATGAACAACCAGCTTATCTGGAGAAACACATAGCTATCGAGGTGAAATGTAATTGGATGCCTGTGGTGCTTTGGTGTTTCACTGACCTTGCAGGTTGAGGACCAGTAGTCTGATCATAGGTTCAGAGGATAGCAGTACACAGTGTGGTATCTAGGGGGACCTCCTTCTGAGGTTGTAGCCATTGTTGATTCCCTATGGTCTTGTTTTGAAGTTCTGTATCATTTCCATTGTTAAGCTGGGTTGGGTTTTATTTTCTCTTGTTTTGTTTGATTATGTCAAATCCTATGGTAGGAGCAGCTATTTCAAGGATGGCAAGATGTATTATGGTAGCAATTTTGGATTTTCCATTGGCTTGTTTTGAAGTCCTATATTGCATTCATTGTCTTGTTTTTATTGTTCCTATTCTATTCTGTTCTGTTTGATTTTTACTATGTTTGAAGTTATCTGCAGCTATTTTGAAGACATCGAAAGGCATTATTATGGTAACTAGTATTAATTTTGAAATGTTTTAAAGTCCTGTATCTTTAATACTGGTTTGTTTTTATTCTGTTTTATCCTCCTTAAAATAAAATAAAGCTGGCCAAACTGAATAAATGAAATTGAAGACACTTTCAGGCTTTGAAAATAGGATTATGGCTAGTGATCATGAAAGGAAAGATGTCTTAAAGATCACAGGAAATCAAAAAACTCCAATCCAACAGCTTTGAAATGATGTAAAGACAAACAATAAAGGACTGTTACGTATTGACAAAAAAAAGGAGACAACACAAATGGCATAAAAAGACTATTTGCAGAAGCAAAACAGAAAATTTTCCAAACATGGGAAAAGTATCTGAAACACAGATAAGCAAGGTATTTAGACCTCCAATTAGCCATAACCAAAATCAACTTATACCTCAACATATAATAATCAAGATCCCTGAAATTCAGCATAAGAACAGAATATTAAAAGCTGCTAGAGAAAAGAAACAGATCACCTGTAAAGGGAAGCCTAGCAGACTTCTCTTTGGTAGTCTTCTGTCATCAAGTAAAGAACAGCATGGCATGAAGCATTTCAAGTGCTGAAAGAAAACAACTTCCAACCCAGATTCATGTACTCTGTAAATCTATCTTTCAAAGTCAATGGAGAAATAAGATATTTCAACAACAAAGAATAAATGAAGAACTTCATGACCACCCAACCAACCTACAAAGAGGACTGAACAACATTCTAGAAAGAGATAAAAATGACCACAATTCCAAAAATGACACCAGAAAGACACCACCAAGCAGGATAAGCAATTAAAAGGAGGAGAAAAGCAGGGAACCAACAGCAGAAAGATAACATGACAAAGATAAGCCTGTACATATCAGTTATAACCATTAATGTAAATGGTCTCAATTCACCAATCAAAAGAAATATAATGGCAGAGTGGATCAAGAAGCAAAATCTTGTATATAAGAAACAATATGCTGTGTGTAAGATACATTTAATTCAAAAGGAAATAACATAGACTGAAAGTCAAAGATGGAGAATAGTACTTCATTTGACAGAAACCCAGAAAAAACCAGCGGTAGCTATTCTGTTTTCAGACAATGTGAATTTCAAAAATGATCACAAGAGATAAAGAAGGTCATTACATACTTGTTAGGGTAAAATACAACAAGAAAGGGGTAACAATCACAAATATACACACACCAAATATGGGATCACCTATGTAAGATGAATATCAATAGACAGGAAAAATGAAATAAGCAATAATATAATTATAATGGGGGACCTTAACACCCCAATGTCACAAAGCAGCAGATCAACTAGACAAAAAATCAGCAAAGAAATAACAGAATTGAATTAGATGTGTGAACAAATGGACTTATTAGATATATACAGAGTGTTCCACTCAACATGAGAATATACATTCTTCTCAGCTGCACATGGGACATTCTCTAGAATAGAATGTTTACTAACCCATAGAACATGCTTAAGTAAATGCATGGAATTGAAATTATCCCATGTATGTTATCTGACCATAGTGCACTGGAATTTAATGACAAAAAAACTGTAAAAACTTCATAAACACATGGAAATTGAACAGCATCTAACTGAACAACAAATGGGTCACAGAGGAAATTAAACAAGAAATTTAACAATATATACAATCAAATGAAAAATACAAATACAACTTACTGGAACCTTTGGGATGCCATGAAGGCAGTCCTCAGAGGGAAAAGTATAGCAGTGAATTCTCATATCAGGAAAACAGATGAGCACAAACAGACAAGCTAGTGCTGCACCTCAAACTTCTAGAGAAAGAAGAACAAGTCAATCACAAAGCCCAAAGAAGAGAAGAAATTATTAAGATCAGAGCAGAAATTAATGCATTTGAGATGAAAAAAAACAAAAAAAAGAATTAATGAATTGAAAAGTTGCTTCTTTGAAAGAATACATAAAATGTATAAACCCATAGCCAACCTTATCACAAAAGGAAAGAAAAACTCAAATTCACATCAGGAGGAATAAAAGTGTGAAATCACCACAAATCCTGTGGAAATACAGAAGATCATCAATACCTACTTTGAAAACTTTTGCTCTCATAGGTTTGAAAACACAAAAGAAATGTATAGATTTCTAGAAACATGAATTACTGAAGCTGGATCCAGAAGATATAAAACTTCAGAAAAACCCAGTATCAGTTAATGAAATTGAAAATGTAATTAAAAATTTACCAACAAAAAAAAGGGCCAGGTTCTGATGGATTGACAGCTGAATTCTTTTTTTTTTTTTTTCTTGGTACTGGGATTGAACTCACGACCTTGCTCTTGCTAGGTGAGCACTTATGCCGCTGAGCTAAATCCCAAGCAATAGCTGAATTCTATAAGAAATTTAGAGATGATTTAACAGCAATATCCTCAAACTCTTTAATGAAATTGAAAGGGAAGCAATTCTCTCTAATTCATTATGGGAGGCAAATAATGCTCTGGTACCCAAACCAGAGAAAGACTCAATCAAAAAAAGAGAATTACAGGCCAATCTTGCCAATGAATATAGATGCAAAAATCCTAAATAAAATATAGTAAAGAATGCAGCAAATCATCAAGAAGATTATACACCATGATCAAGTGGGATTCATTCCAGGAATGCAGGGATGGTTCAACATACACAAGTCAATAAATGTAATCCACCATATCAATACAGCCAAGGATGAAAATCACATGATCATCTCAATAGATGTAGAAAAAGCTTTTGATAAATTCCAACACTCATTAATGGTTAAAAAAAACCTAGGGAAAATTTGAATACATTTGATAAAAACCATCTATCACAAACCAATATCCAACATCACATTTAATGGTCAAAAATGAAAGCTTTCACTCTAAAATCAGGAACAAGACAAAGCTTTCCATAATCACCACTCCTATTCAATATAGTTCTGGAAATATTAGCCTGAGAAATTAAATAAGAGAAAGAAATAAAATGAATAAAGATAGCAAAGGTAAAAGTTAAATTATCACTATCTGTGGATAACATGATACTCTACACAGACAAACTCAAAAGACTTGTAGACTTAATAAGCAAATTCAGCAGCATGGCTGGGTACAAAGGCCACACTCAAAAATCAATAGACTTCCTATACACAAACAGCAAATTCACCATGAGAGAAACTAGGAAACTGAATCTTTCACAATAACATTAAAAAGAGAAATACCTAGGAATCAATCTAATGAAGGAAGTAAAAGATTTATATTTTCATAATTGCAGTACTTTGAAAAAAGGAGTTGAAGAGGAATTCAGAAAATGGAAAGACATCCTTTGCTCATGGATAGGAAGAACCAGCATTGTGAAAATGGCCATACTCCCAAAACTGTTACACTGATTTAATGCAATCCCAATCAAAATACCATTAGCATATGTCACAGATCTAGAGAAAACATTCCTAAAATTCATATGGAACCATAAGAGACCTAGAATAGTAAAAGCACTCCTGGGCAACAAAGGCAAGGCAGGAGGCATCACAATCCCACACTTGAAATTATACTACAAAGCTGCTATAATAAAACCAGCATGGTCAGCAAAACAAACAAAAAAATAGATGTAAGGATCAATAGAAGATATAGGCACAACTACAAACACACTCAGCCACTTATCTTTGACAAAGGGGCCAAACATGTTCACTGAACAACAGACAGCCTCTTTAAAAAGTGGTGTTGAAAAACTGGCTTTCTACATGCTGTAGACTTAATCTAGAACCATGCCTATCACCACGCACTAAACTAAAGTCAAAAGGGATCAAAGATCCAAATATTAGGACAGAAACACTAAATCTACTGTAAGAAAGAGTAGGTAGAAATCTCAAGGACATAGGGTTAGGCCAAGAGTTTATAAACAAAACCCAAGCAGCATGAAAAGTACTTCAAAGAATCAACAACTGGGATCTTGTCTTATTAAAACAATTCTGCACATCAAAAGAAATCACAGAGTGAAAAGAAAACCCACAGGTCGGGCAAAAATTTTTGCCAACTGTCCCTCAGACAAATGACTTTTTATCTAGAATGTAAAAAAGGGTTGAAAAAAATCAGGTTTCCCAAATTTAAAGACCCAATCAAAAAATGGGCATCTGAGATGAATACATGACTTTCAGATGAAGAAATACAAATGGCAAATAAATATATGAAAAAATATTCAACATAATTGGTCATTTGAAAAACGCAAATTAAAACAATACTGAGATATCATATCACTTCAGAAAGAATTGCCATCATCAAGAAATTAACCAATAACAAATGCTGGCAGGGCTGTGGGGAAAAAGGAACACTTCTCTGTTATTGGTGGGAGTGTAGAATGGTACGACCATTGTGGAAATCAGTATAGAGATTCTTGAAAAACATAATATTAGAGGTTCCATTTGACCTAGCTATTCATCTTCAGGGTATTTTCTCAGAAGAATTGAAAATATCATACCGCAGTGATATATGTGCAGCCATGTTTATGGCAGCAAAATTTGTAATAGCTAAATCTTGGGAACAACCCAAATGCCCAACAACTGAGGAATGGATTAAAAAAGATGTATTTTCATACAATGGAATACTACTGAGCCATAAAGAATGATAAACTTGAGGCTTTTATACTTAAATGGTTACAACTAGAAACCATACTAATAAGTGAAATAAGTCAGACTTGCCTGTGCAAACACCATATTGTCTCACTGTTGTAAAAAACTGAAAGAGTAAATAAGGTCCAAAAGTTACAATAGATATAATAAAAGGGAAAAAAACTGTTCAAAAGGAAATTATATTTTTTGACCCAATCTTGCATGCCTGTATCTTGTAGCCTGAGCAATTACATTGAGGATAACAATATGTGATATAACAACCACTGTTAAATTCCCATCATCTTTTTTTGAAATCCTAAATTGTCATGGTGGTATTGTTGTTGTCATTTTTATTTTGTTGTTGTTTTTTAAATTTTTTGTTTACTTCTTGATTCTTCTGTTTTTTTTCTCTTTAAAATAAAAAAATTAGTACATTCTTTACATTTCAATACACAAGAGTACTTTGTGCTTGTAATATTGGATGTGCATATGTATATGTGTGCATTTTAATGCAATTTATGTTTTTGATTCTTTTAGGTTTTATATTAAAGGAAGAGTGATATCCTCACAGCACACATGAAGTTATATAGAGGCCAAGAAATAATGCAGCTGTCTAACAAACATTTTCCTCACTGAAAGGTTTCCTCTGGCACAAAGAGCAGAGTTGGGGTGACAACTGGGTGAAGTCACCACTTAGCCACACATTTCGTACTAAGACATAATGCAAGTGTTCTTCTCTCTTCTAGTTGTTTCCTAAAAGAGCTGATTTTACTTGATAACAATTAGTAGTTTTCTTATCTACAGAAAACTGTAACTGTAATACTCACTTTGGACTTGCATTATACAAATTAAATGAGTTGATTTTTACAGGATGTTATGGCAGCTCTAGATGTATACTGAGAGTGCTATAACTGATGCCTTCAGCAGTACAGAAAGAATTCAGCATAAGTGGGAGAATCCAAGATGGCTGACTGAGTGGTAACACAATAAGAGAGCCTCTCTGAAAAGAAAACAACTCAGATGCTAGAATCTAACAAAATGGAGAAAGCCAGACAAAAGGAGAGGAATTCTCACAACCCAGGAAGAAACTGAGGAAAAAGAAAAAGAGAAAAAAAAAGAAAGAAGAAGCATGGATGGAGGGCTGGAGCTAGGCAAGTTCTGGTCCCTGTACCAGCCACATCTTAGAGTCAGGAGACCCACTATCAAGCTGAGGTCGCGGCCCTGCCAAGAGTGGGGGTTGGTGAGCTTGAGACCCTCGGCTGGAGGAGGCACTGCAGCACGAAGAGGAAGCAGCGAGTCGAGCTGCATGAACTTTGGTGAGTGACAGGAACTGGATTCCCCAGAGCAGGATGACCAGCTAGACAACATTTTGGAGTTGGGCAGGGCCAGCTTGAATCAAAACCCAAGGCAGCTTCAGTTTACGGCTCCTGGTCCAAAACAGATTGATGGGATCTGCTTGGGCCAGGCCCCTGGTTGTTACCCAATAGCTGGGGACAAGGCTGTTCTGAGTCAATGGCATCCCCAGGGAACACACAAACATGCTGAAGCATCCACTGGGTGACTGACATAGGGGGAGGGGCCGGCTCACAGCGTGCACCTCGCAGATCGGCAGTGGACTGGGGGGGCGGCACTTCCCTAGCCAGTGTGCTGCAGAAAAACTGTGGGCAGTGCAAGGTGCCCAGAGACCTCCACCACCCTCCTGTCTGAAGGGGGCCAGAAACATGACAAGACAGAGAAACAGCAAAGGCCTCCAACCGCCGAACCAGGGAAAGTGAGTCCAGTAGAGGTAAATGCAGAGGAGGTTGAGGGCAGCAAACATGCAACATCAGACATGGCCTTATTGGAAATAAAGAAATACTTCTGTGACCTCATTGACGAATTTAAATCTGAAATTCTAACCCAGGTGAAGCAAGATATAAGAAGATTAATAAAAGAAATCCTGGATAATTCTCAAGTAGACACAAATGAAAAAATGGAGGAACCCAGAGAAGGAGGAGAAGTCTTTGATGAAGAATATAAACAAAATCTAGAATACATGAAACAGATCCAAAAAAAATCAGGAAATTAAAAACTCCATTGAAAGTTGGCAAAACCTTTTAACAGAAACTAAAGGAAAACTTTCAAAACTTGAAGATAGATTTGGAATGTATGATCACGAAAGGAAGGATCTCTTAAAAATAACAAGGAACCAGGAAGCAACAATACAAAGGCTAGAAGACGACAATAGGATTTATAATGTAAGAATAAAAAATGTGAATGAAGATGCAGCAATAAATACAGATGAAATAAAAAGCCTATTCACAGAAATAATTAAGGAAAACTTCCCAAACATAGGTAACGGAAGTGAAGTTCAGATAACTGAGGCATCACAGAAGTCCAACCAGCTACAACCCAAACAGATCTACATCCAGACATATAATAATCAGGATCCCAGAAATACATCACAAGAACAGAATATTAAAAGCAGTCAGAGAAAAGAAACAGATTACCTATAAAGGAAAACTCATCAAAATTACAGCAGACTTCTTGATGCAAGCCATCAAACCAGGAAGAGCTTGGAGTGAAATATTCCAAGCCCTGAAAGAAAATAACCTCCAATCCAGATTGATGTACCCTGCAAAACTGTCTCTCAAAATTAATGGAGAAACAAGATATTTCCATGACAAAGAGGAACTGGGGGAGTTCTTGACCACCAATCCAACCTTGCAACTCTCTAGAGAGAGAGAAGAAAATCATCAGGATTCCAGGAACAATGGCAGAAAGGCCTCAAAGAAAGGGGCAGACAGTGGAATGAAGTTCTCCTTCATTAAACAATGACAGAAAAATAAACAACAATGAATAAAAAATGTGAATGAAGATGCAGCAATAAATGAAATAAATAAAATGAATAAAATAAAAAGCCTATTCACAGAAATAATTAAGGAAAACTTCCCAAACATAGGTAATGGAAGTGAAGTTCAGATAAATGAGGCATCATTATCTGATGCCTCAAGTAAACAACAATGACAGAAAAATAGCATAGCAGAGACAAGACAGAGAAGATTGGTTATACTGCTGTTTTATCTTGACTGATTTTATTTCAATCTGGTATGCTTGAGAGAGTCAAGTCTGAGAGTAGAGGCAATTACTCTGAAGATGACAAGATTCAGTAGGATACCCATTCTGGTTTGATTATTAACTGCCTTTGAAGTCCTATAATGTTTCCAATGTTTAGTTTTTAGTAATAGTATAATGCAATGCAAGATGAGTTATACTATGTTTGACGATATGGACAATTTTTACTGAAAATAACAAGAGACATCATAGTAACTACCATAGATCACCTAGTATTGTGGTTTTATATGTCCTTTTCATTTGTGTTTCTCTAGGAATTTATATTGTTGACTTGTTTTGATTTGTTTCTCCCTCTGATATGGAAAGACTAGGTATACATGTAGAGACTTACACATGTGTAGAACTTCTAAGTAGTTTACGAGAATGGATTATAGTTATTGTAAAGAAAAACAAAGAGAGAGGAAAGAAAATATTCTAAAGGATATAACTGCATGTATGTTTGAGTGTGTAGGATTGATAACCATATTACTAAGTTTTTGTTGGATAGATGAACAGAACTGGATGCAGACTCACTGTTTAAATGTCCACTTTGTAGGCTTTACTTTTGTAACTTGAACAACTACTTCTAAGAGGGAAATATGTAATTATCAACTAGTAATTTCTTACTGATTATTATTTTTGTTTTTTTTTTAAATTTTGTATTATTTCTACCCTCTTTCTGTTTCAATTTTTTCTTTAAATAAAAAAAATTGGAAAAAAAAAAGAATTCAGCATAAGTGAATTCACAGAGCCAGAAAGGGTAGATTTTTTTCCCAGGAGGTATGGGTGTGACTGCCAAGGATCATTGGGGCCTGGAAAATGTGCTGAGGGTTGGATGACTGGCTGTCCCTAAGGGCACAGCTAGGTGGCCTTTTCCCCATCACCCGGCATTTGGAGACCCCATGTGAGCAACTCTACTCTGACTTTGCTGAAAAAGAGTTTCATCACTGCAGCAGCTCTTCCCTGCTCCCCTCTTCCCTGCTCCCTTCTTCCCAGCCTTCAGACATGACTTCCCTTTTGGTCCACCTTTTATGTAATGATTTATCACAAACACATACGTGATCATATAGTTCTTCTCCTGAAAACACTTCAGAGCTCCCAATAGCTTACAGAATGAATTTCAAATGCAATAGCACACTTTAAAGGGATCTTCATATTCAGGCTCTGCACCATTCTGACATCTCTTCACATTGCATCCCTTCCTTCCAGCCATACAGAGCCAGTGTTGGTCATTAGTCCTGCCTTGGTACTTTATGCTTGTTCTCATACTCTTCCCAGTGTCTACATCATCCTCTTCTGATAGTTCCCATTTAACATTCTAATATGGTAAATTTTATACCCCATTCAAGTTCACTTCCAATAGCATCTCCTCTGTGATGCTATCCATTTCTCTGAAGCTTAATACAAGTCCACTCTCCATGTGCCCAGCATACTCTGAGTAGCAGCAGCACCAGGTCGGCATACTGTAATGTAACTGTGTTCCATCTTGTTCCCTGCCATACACATATGAATGTTCCAGCCATTTAGCTAACAACAGGGTTAAAAGTCATATTGGTTGGGTTCAAATTTAGGTTTTGTCATAGAATCACATTTCCATAATTATAAAATAGAACTCACAAGCATAACAATTTCAAAGGTTTTTGGAAGACTAAATGTATCTGAAAAATTGCCTTAAATTTCTTAAGTGCTCAGTAAATTAGTTCATGACTATTTTTCTTAAGTGCTCAGTAAATTAGTTCATGACTATTTTTCCTTGACATCAAGCAATATTCAACATTGCAGGAACAATTTTTCAGATCAGATGTATCATAGCTCAACCAAGACAAGGCTAAGATCAGACTCTGTGATCAGATGGGCATTGATAACAATCCTGAGAGGTGGCTTCTAGAAAATTAGTTAAAAAGAGTTCATTCCTCACATTTGCTTGAATAGTGAATGAAATCAAGCAACTCACTTATCCATATAAGTTCTTGAAAGAATGTTGGGTATCATTGTTAAATGGAGCCTATGAACAGTTGCAGATGAATGCCGAATGGGCCAAGGTGGACACATTTCTCCACTGCCCGTGACTGCCTCAGACATGGACAACTGCAATCTCTTGAACAGGTGTTGACACACAGCCTCTGCCATGACCACAAAGCTATTTGGCCCCTTTGCTTTGAAGACAACTTTCTGGCTCCTGCTACAGTTGCATCTCAAGTCAGTATACTAAATCACAGCAAGTGATAAATTGTAGGGACATAGGATCAAGAATGATGGAAGGGCTGGGTAGTCTGGCCTGAGAGGCTCATTCAAACTTTCAAGTAGCCTCCACCATAAATCCAGGACTGTCGCTTGGTGATTAGTTAGAGGAAACAGAAACTGCAGGACAAAGCCAGGAAATGACCTTAGAGACTAAACATGGGTGTATTTTATTTTAGGGCATTTTCTCACTTAGAAGTACTGCCAGGTTGTTTAAAGAGAATGAGTGATCAGAGAAGACTTGGAGGGGATCTTCCAGGCTTTTGACAACATGTGGTAAAAGATTTACAAAGCTTGGAATCAAAGGAGAAGGATGGACAGGAAGATGTGTATTCAAGAGATGCTGCAGGTGGGCTGGAGACTCACAGAACATTTTACTGCCCTTTGGGGAGCTTTGAGTAAGTGTGATGGACTCTGTGAAGTGGGGGGTGGAAGCACTGGCGGAATTACACATTTCTGTGAAATCGGAAATGGGAGGGAAGGGTGGCAAGCCATTTGGGTCTTTCAGAACTCATGGGAGTTAATCAGTGAACATAGTGAAGAGTGAGGCACAAACAGGACAAGTGAGACTTTGGGCACAATCTTGTCCCCATTTTTAGAAAGATGGAACTCAGGGAGGTATTTTTACAAGAAAAATAAGACAACAAGTTAAAAGTGTCCAGAGGAAGTGGAAAAGAAGATAAAAGTATCAAAACCATTCATGCTAACAGATTACCATCATTAACACAGGAGACACTGGAAACGGAGATGAGTTAATTCACCGCGTGGTTGTAAGTGCTCAGGATTGCCTATCTCCAAACACTTTATCACTTTGCCTCAGGTGGGATAGGCAGGCGGAGTTTAGTACAAGTCTGAATCCACTTTTCTGTTTCCTTAAGCAATGGCCTGGCTCCACATGGTTGCAATGGTATAGGAGTCTACACAATGTGGGCCCTGGGCCCACAGATTTCTTGCATCCCAAGAATGTTTCTGGTTTACCAAGCATGAGTGTACTCATACTCTCTCATCTGCAGACAACTGCCCCACAGGCTTTTCTACTTACTATACTGCTGGATTGGCCCAAGCCCGTTTGTTTTTAATGACACCATTAACTGAAGCATGCAGAGGAGTAATTCTGAGCCCATTTACTTCCTCTGTTGAACAAAATCTGCAAATAGTTCCAGGGATTTTAAAAAATGTGATAAAATAATAGCTAATAATAGCTCTCATTTATGGAGTAGTTACTATGTCTTAGGCACTGTGAGAAACATTTTATGGTCACCGTCTTATCCAGTTGAAAACTAGTGGTATTTAAGCAAATCTGGCCTGTAGGTTGGAAATGTGTTTTCAGAATATAAGTATGAATGTCTTTACAGGAAACCTATGCTAAAATTAATTTAGTCTACACTGTTCCCTATTTTTTTTAATCATTTAGCACTGCCTATAGGCAGTTGTATTTGTAACTTCTGCCTTAAAATAACTGATGAAATATAATCATAAATGATATCCATTTTACTGTTAAGCAAAGAAATAACATGTAAGTTGTTCAGTGCTACCCAGGGAGGAGGTAGAAGATTAGGATTTGAAAACATTTCCAACCAGAAAATAAGTTCTTTATCAATACATTATATTCACTCACTGCCACAGTGAGGTTTCTGCAAAAGGGCAGTGTCTTTCACGAGGAACAAGTGGCTCTGAATAATTCTTTAACAGTTCCTGTTGCACCTTCTACTGCTTTTCTATTTCTCCTCCTCTCTCTTTACTGAGTGCCTATCTTATAAATGTCATCTCCACTTTTCTATTCTAACCACAAGCTATGTCTATACCTAGAATTAGAATTGCAGGTCATTTGGTTATTCCAGGTTATTGGGAGGTGCATGAGAGGTGTTAGAGCAGAGATTTTCAAGAATGGGACAGGCAACATCATCTTTATAGCTTTTCTCCTAACACAGAAATAAGTAGTACTTGGTAGTTGATCAGTAAGTGTGGGCCATAATTATTCCTATGGTCATAGTTATTATTATTATTACTATTATTACCAAGGAGCAGGTAATAATGCTTACTTATTATCTAAATCATTAATTCTAGGGTGGCATTTACCTTTTGGTCTATGGCTATATCTTTTGATTTCTAAATTAAATTATTTAGATTGGCCAATGTTGTTGTTTTATATACTGAATGTAGACTATTAGATTTACCTTATTCATTTATTCATATATCACCCATTTTTTCAGCAAATACTTATTGAATAACCAAGTGTTAGGGACTGGGATAGAGACTGATTAGAATTTTTGCCCTGAAGGGTAATACATTCTAGTGCAGTGTTTTCAAACAGCAGGACACAATTCATTAGTGAGACATAAAATTAATTTAGTGAGTCATGATACATATTAAAGATAATGAAACAGGATACAATAGAAAATACTGAAGTGAACTTTGAATAAGTATTATTTCACCAACACTTATTTTGATAACATCTATGAAAGTGTTGCAACGATCCTGGGTTGCATAGTAAAATATATTTCTTAGCCTATTGTAAGGCTATGATAAAGAAGCAGTGAGTGCTACTGGTCTGGTGGTCAGGGAAGAGAGTAAAGAACAGATGCTTGAATAAGAAGATGACCAGATGGCTGAATTACAAGGGCTTCCTTTGCCCCTCAGGTGTTTCTCAGTAAGTCAACAGATGTCCACAGACTGAAAAACACTTGGAAAAACTAGTCTTAAAATTTCTCTGGGCACTGATGCTTTATGCTTTGGGACTAGACCTCTCTTCCTTCTCTGTTTGTAGTGATTAAAGTCAGTGACCTGCTCTTCTTAGAACTGAAAACACATACACAGACACAGACACACACACACACACACACACACACACACACACACAGAGAGAGAGAGAGAGAGAGAGAGAGAGAGAGGTGCATGAAAATGTATTTTCCTTCTCTTTTTAAATTCAGAAATTCTAAATCTTTCCTTATCAGAGAATCCATGAATTCTGGTCACATAATCACATCCCAGCCCCATAGAGAGCTTAAATATTTACAGGGTTGGACGGAACCAGTGAATGAAGAGAGGCTGTCAGATGCGGCAGCCTGGTTGAAAATTCAGTAGTAGCTGACTTGCTGGAGGACAACGCTGGGAAACAATTCCCGTGCCAAACATGGGTTACAATAAAGTTCACGTTTCTATTCCAGTCCTATTGCTTGTACGCCTGTGTACATTTGTAGACATTAGTTCAGCGATTGTTTATTTTTTCTAAGCCCTTTGTAAGGTCTCTTGCAAATCACTTTCCAGGTCTGTGTCTGGAATTTTCTTCGACACATTCTCAGGATTTGCAACCAAATCCAGACAACACAGTCCCATTTTGTTTAGATCTGCTTTCTTTTAAGTAGTCCTCCAACTCAGCTTTGAAGCAAGCACCCTAGGGTGATAAATGAGAGAAACTCACACCTCTTTGAAGGACTGTGATTCCACTCTGTCTGCCTGGAGCCTAAGCCAAGAAGCTCTAAATTAATTTACAGAGACAACTGGGGAAGTGGGAAAGCGTTTCTGTGGAAATGCAGCTAATTAAAGGCTAGATTAAGCACCTCTGTCTTCTTTTTATTCTTTCTATGGCATGATTTCCTCAGTATCATGTTTCTTTACATAAAATACATAAGTTCCTTTGTTCTAGGATGTCCTGAGGTCTTAACTCTTTCAAAAATGTATGCTTAAATTGACTGGTATGCATTGCTAAGGCACTAGTTTTTGAACCATTTGCCTTTCCCTAATGTGTGTGGGGAGTGTTGTTTTCCTTTCCAGTTTGTTTTTGAGGAACAGCTGCTTCTCTGGACATTTGGCTAAGTCTTCTGTAAACTTTAGAAAAAACACAAAGAGTTAAGAAATGAATAATTTAAAAAAAATAGGACCTTAAGGTTAAACAGATCGTGCATTTTTTCCAATGTATGAGTGAGCTTTATCAGGATCAGAGAAAAGTTACTTTGACATGTCTTGGGATTGGTGGTGGTGGTAATGGTAGGTGAGAGTCTTTCTGAACACAAATGAAATGAACACAACCCTTTGGTTTCCAAAACAAGTGAAATCTGAGGTCACTAATGAATGATAGCTACAAGGATTACGCAGTTTCCAAAGCAATAATTGCTACCCACATAATTATTAACAATAACCAAGGCTACTAATTCTCTTCCTTTTCTCTGTTACCTCCTGTTCACGTCGTTGCAGAGTTCCTTTTGTGTTTCCATGGAAATGCAGAGTGATTTACATCAAATATTCCTTAATAGCAAGCATGGGAAAGGTATCCTTTGTGTGTTATCCTTATTAACTATATTCTGTTGCACCACTTTGATATCAGATCAAATGGATCAGGTCAAACCTTTGGACCATATATTTTGCCCTGAAGTCCTCACTCAAATCTATTGTGAAAATACATAATGGGTAGGATTTAAAAGCCAGTGTGTTGTATCATTTATAAATAAGTGCATAGATTTTTCAGATAGCTCAATATCTTAATGGCACCAGATAGACAGTGTCATTTTCTCTTACATTAGTAATGATATCTTTGGTTACCACTTTAATTTAATTTAATTGTCTCTATTATTCCTACTATTGTCTCCATATCTCTACTCTCTCCATAGCTTTATCTCTCCTGGTTCATCTTCCTGAATCAAATAAGTTTCAATGCAAGTGAACAAGCCTAGAATAATGCATTGCACATGGTAGGTATTTTAACAGATGCTTTTTATCCCTTTCCAGCCTGTAATGAGATCGTCCTTATTAAAAAATAACTGTAAAGGGAACATTTGCCATTTAAGGCAAGTGTTATGGCTTGTGTCTAAACATTCCCTCCAAAGCCTTATGAAGTCATAGGTGGGGCTTTTTCAGAGGTGGCCAAGTCTAGAGTGTGTAATGTTGGAATAAAGGGTGTGTGATTACTGAAACAGTCTAGTGATTTGTTGGACACCACCTTAATCCTAGTAGCCTGGATAGAGTACAAAAGAGATATAAAAAGGCTGTTAAAGCTCCTTGCTGCTTTGCTACCATCTGCTTACCATGAACTCTTTCTCCTCTGCAATTCTTGTCTGCTGTGCCACCGTGTCATGGAGCCAGCCAATGATGAACTGAAACTTCTACAAGCTATGAGCTAAATAAACCTTCCCTCCCTTAACTCGTAGGTGGTGGATATTTTGTCTCAGAAACCAGAAAAGTAACAAGACACCAAGATATAGCAAGAGGGGAAGAGTTTATTTGACAGTTTTTGTTTTTAGTAACAGTCAACCCCCATTGCATTTTCATATTATCAAGTTCGCAAATGAAAGATTCAGAATAGTTCGATGACAGAGAAGCAATAGAGATCTCTTCTTTAAGAATATAACTGACTTGTTATAATTCCTTTGTGTGAGAGATAGTTAGCATATGGATAAGAGACTGCAATACATTGAGTTCTGGAAGAGGAAGTGTGAGAAGGAAGAAGATGCTGTCATTGAGCACACAAACCCTGTCACCTGTCCCCAGGTGGACTTGGTGTAATCTTGCTTCTATCACACAATCATTCTGGGCCTCAGTATCATCTGACTGATGGCTAGTTATGTAACTATAGTTACTGACATACTTACCTCCAAGGGTTATTATAAATGTAGACACCTGATGCTTTAAAATGTATATTGTACAGTGAGGAAATAATTGTTTTCATCTTAGTGGAAAGAGACTTGATCGATGATATACAGAAGAAAAGATGTACTTACTTTTAAGGAAATAAAAGCAGTAATTGGAAAAAGCATAGGGTAGTATTGGCTACAAAATATAGTTTATTTGTAGTTATACTGAAGAAGAGAGAATGTTTCCATTTTAGGTGGTTGACACAGAACAAATGGAATTGGGATTTATGGAGACATTTGGGAGTAACAGGTGACATGGAAATGGAGACTGTTTATGTTGTGGTATCACTTCAATGAGGTAATATTACATCACAGTTGGAGCTCAGCCAATGGAGTTATAGTTGTCTAAGGCTAAGAAGCAGAGCTCAGGCTGCTTTTCCCCCACCTCTTGGACACCACCTGTAAGGTTGATAGGAGGTAATTCTGGTGCAGGGTAAACCAGTAGCTTCTTATGCTAATAATAATACAATTATAATACCAGTTACAAAATAAGAAATGGTTATTAGGAGCACTCTAGGCATGGAATGAAGTCAGCAGAGGATTGTAAAGTTGGTTGGAAAACAGACTAATAAAGATAGCTTGGGGGCAGGTTATGGACAGAGTCATCTATATGGGAGATGTTGTTGAACCTGTGTGCTTTGAAACTTCTTTCATATTGTAGTATAATTCTGCATGAACCAGGTTACCTCATCTCTTACCTAAGGTCTTTGCCACATGGGAAATATTGCAGAGCAAATGCATCCAGAAATCATTCTCCTGGTGCTATAGGTCTTTTTGGATTATAAGCAATTGGAATAGTTGTGTGTGTGTGTGTCCCTTTCCTACAAATCCTTATAAAAACTTTACTATATAAGAAGGAAAAATAAACAGAATTCACTGATTAGTTTTAAGAATAAATGGTTTACACAAATATGTCTATCTACCCTTATCTTCTAACTTATGACACACTTTAAGAAAATTGTTTTGCTACTTATATAGCAATGGTTACTTACTCAATGTGAAGATGTTCATTTTTAGTGTACTAGTCTTATATTTGGGTATGTATATATGCATACATAATATATATGAATATGAATATATATATGCTTATGTGTCTATATACATTTATGTGACTACATACAAAGTATGCAGTCTCAAAAGTATTTGAGTGTACATGATGAATAAACTCCTGATTTGTAATTCTTCAGAAATAAAGGCTGGTGGGAAACAGCTACATGGCAAGCACTTTCACATTTTGTTTTTTAGTACTGGCGATCTAACTCATAACTTCACACTTGCCAGGCATGGGGTTGTGCTGCTGAGCTAGATCCCCAGTCCTCACATATTTTCTTATTTAAACAATGCCAAATTTAGTAAGGTCTTTGGTTTTAATATTTTAATTAAGTATTCTAAAATTTTAAAAGTAAAAGTGTAAAAATAAAAGTCAATGCCTCCTCTTTGTGATACAGAGGAAATAGCATAGTCTTTAAAGGTCAATAGCTTTAAATTTTTCTTTTTAATGTAAGAACTTGAGCAAGTAATACCCTCTTGTGAGATTTTTCCATGTATAAAATAGTAATAACATCACTGTATTAATCAACTTTTCATCACTATAACAAAGTACTTAGTAGAGAGGAAAGGTTTATTTTCAGGTTATAGCTCTTAATCAGTTGGAGGTTTTAGTCTATGATCAATTGGCCCTATTGTTTTGGGCCCATGGCAAGGCAGCACATCATGGCAGGAGACCATAGAGGAATAAGACCACTTATAGTAGGAAACAAAAACACATAAAAGGCCAGAACTCTACAATTCTCTTAAAAGACAAATCCCCAATTATTTACATATGTTTCATTAAACCTAAATTCCAAAGTTTCCACCATCTCACAGTGACACCACGCTGGGGACCAAATTGTTAACACAGATCTTTGGGGGCACCTAAGATCCTAACTAGAGCACATGCCTGCCCCACCCAGGGGGTAGCAAAGACAGTGAAATTATGTAAGCAAAGTGCCGGCCTATAGTGGGTTTTCAAAACTCTATTATGATCATACTTACTACTGTCTGCCATCTACTTTTATAAATTTTAAGATACAGAAGTAACACATATTTAAGAAAATATTATATAGACAAATGAGCATGAAGAAGGAGAAAATAGAGAAGGAGTAGGAATAAAAGGAGAAGAAAATGAAGAGGAACACAGAAGAAGGAAGGGAAGAAAAAGGAGAAGCCAAAGCATAGGAAGAGAAAGGTCACCTGTAATCCCCACCTAGAGAGAACCATCCTGAGGTTTTAATGAATGGGTTATTCTGTGGTTATTCCTCTACACACATATGTACAAATTCATATGTGCATTCTTGGCAGACGATCTACAAAGAGAGATGGAGATAGAGGATAGACAGGTAGATAAATATTTTATAGGCTTATGACTTCCTAAAGCACTTTTTAATACTATTTTATACTTAAAATATGATAAATTACTTGCCATACCAAAATGTAAAAGTTTATTATTACAACTAATATGCAACTAATATTACAAATGTTTAGATTGAGTTTTATTCATCATCTATGACTTTCATAAAGCCTAGGTTAAATTGTTTCAAATTTAATTTAGTCATTTTAATTAAAATTGTGTTTGGTTGCATAAATATATTCATTGTTTATATTCATTGTAAGTTTATAGTCGTTGTAAGAATTGCAAGTGGAAGCCTTCCTTCAGTTTTCCTGTATCTCATGTTTCTTGTCTCCTCCTCAGAAAGAGCTGCTGTGACGTCTACCACAGAAGTATATGCACACCCACGTCTACAGTGGCACAGTTTCCAATAGCTAAATCTCAGGAACAACACAATTGCCCATCAACTGATGAATGGATAAAGAAGATGTGTTTGTTTGTTTGTTTGTTTGTTTGTTTCATACAATGAGTACTATTCCACCATAAAGAAGGATAAGCTTGAGACATTTCTAGTTAAATGGATGCACCTTAGGAATACTCTGAAGTGAAATAGATCAGACTCACATGTGTAAATACCACCTTGTTTCTGTGGTATAAGAAACCAGAAGTGTAAATAAGGGTCAAAATAGGTATTGTGAAATAGGAAGAAAATGTTCAAAAGAGAAGGGAACTAGGTAGGGGGCAGGGGGAAAGGAAGGAAGGAGGAAAATGATGAAAAAGAAGGATAAATGGAAAAAAATTGTATAAATAAGTAATGGAAGAGAGGTTGAAGAGGGAGTAGGGGAATGGGAATAAAAATAATCAAGTTATATCATGTATAGGTACAAATTCTCTATAATGAATGGGATCATTATGTACACCTACAACGTACCAATAAACTTAGCTAATAAAAAATAAATACATTTTAAAAATCGTGTGTGTGTGTGTGTGTGCCATCTACTTTCTATAATTAGTCCCTACATTTAAATTCTCTATGATTTGGAAATAGTACTTAGAGAAAATATTTATACAGCTTTAGTCAAACAGTAAAATAAATCACACAGAGTTCATAGTTTATTTACCTTGAATTATGCATAGGATTGGGTTAAATCTAGAAAGTCAGCCACTCAAATACATTTTTTTGTAATGGATAGATATGGGTGAATGGAACATAAAATATAAGTAAAACATACTCAGGAAATCCCCTAGGACTCAATGTAGAATATTTTACACATAGTTCATTTAATTTTATGAACTTTCTCCTAAGTTTCACTATTATACACCTTCATTTATATCCTGAGTGTAAGCCTTTCTAATCCAAACTTTAGAAAAGATATTATATGTATAAATGAACAAAATATCTATTACACTTTCATATCTTTCCTAGTAGCTATATCCCACTGAAAACACTCTGATTTCCTTAATACTATAATACAATCAGGCTAAAAAGTAACTTGATATGATGGTTTTATACAATGTTTGTAAGAAAGGGGGCAGATTAAATAGATAAAATAAACAATGTTCTAATGAATGTTATTTTCTAGTAGTTTAAAATTTTTCTGGTCTAGATTTGCTAATATGCAGTCCAGATCTGAATTAGATAAGTTTTCATGTCCACTTTAAATGTAGATATTACATTTCTGAATGTTTTCAAGTGATAATATGTCTTTTTTTTTTTTAATACCAGGAACTGAACTCAGAACCTTGTGTTGCCAGGGAGGCATTTGTGCCACTGAGCTATATTCCCAGCTTTTCAAGTGATAATAAAAAGAAATGCTTACACAACTGATCCTAGATTAGAATGGTTTAGTAGTTCTGGCCCCTTTTCTGAAGATTCATTTTAAATGCAATTTTATGTAATCTGGGTCAGTGAGTGGGACTTTTCCTACTTCCTTAGAATTGGTAACTAGGGCATAAAGCTGGGGAACAGAAAGAGTGAAGGATTCTATTTTTAAAAGATTCTCAAAAACAACATTACACACTCAGAACTATTAACAGGTTAGCTCTACTGTAACTAGCCACTACCCACTACCCGGTTTCTACTTCTTTTAGAGTCTATTCAAGACTAGAAGTGAGTGAAGAATGAGAGCCACACTAGAGTTAGTCTCAGGCCTTGTGGTATGTTTGTGCTTATCACTGTAGCTAAACAGTTTTCCAGGGATCCTTTCTTTGGTGTGGTTAGGGGAGGGAGGCCACAGGAGACATCTGGATGAGAACAGGAAGGCACAAGGGGAGCAGCAGCAAGACGGACTTTCAGAAGGTCAGAGCTGTGTTGAGAAGATTTTATAAGCACACCTCAGCTCATAGTTCTTCTGGTTCCCATTTTTACCAGATCTCATTTATCTTAGTTCCTGGGTCAGATGAACGTTAGCTGTGTGACAGATGCCACCAGCTTGTACGAGGCTTTCCCAAGACTCTCCGTCTTTAGTAGTTGAAGTTTGAAACTTGGAGTGGTGAGAAACTTGCAGATCCTTGCTCCCCCCTATTTTATACACGTCCGTGTTTCTTTTCTGACTACCTAGTCTGCTGACCTTAGACCCAGCAAAAGAAACAGTTTCATGTAAACCATATATAGTGTATAGGTTTTCCATACGCATCCATGGATTCAGCCAATTGCAGGTCAAACAAATTTTTTAATTACAATTGTGTTGAACATGCATAGACTTGTCATTATTTCATAAATATAATATAAAAGTTATTTATATAGCACTTACATTGTAGTAGTGATTGTAAGTGATCTATATATGATTTAAGATACACAAGAGAATGCATGAAAGTTACAAATACTGCCATTTTATATGAAGGACTTATATATCATTTTATATAACAGAGGAGAGCATCTGCAGATTTTGGTATCTGAAGAATAGGAACTAGGATTTGGAGAAATCCAGGAACCAAGTTCCCTTGAAAACCAAAAGGTGATGGTATGCCAAAGAATGGATGCAAGAGAATCACTTAGAGATTGAGGGTTGCCCAGTGAAGGAGGGACACACAATTTCTTGTGTCTGATGTCCGTCTGAATTGAGAATGTGAACGCTCTCCTCAGAGCTTCCATTGAGGGGAGGAGCAGAGGGAGAACATGGTATAAAGTGGAGAACTCAATGCATCTTCCAGATTTTGGGGCATGAGTAAACATGGAGTCTAGGGCCAGACTGTTTCTTACAGATCTTAGTAGATAGCAGGGTGGTCCACAGTGTAGCTTACTTGCAAAGAAGATGTACACAAATTCCCACTCACTCAAACTATGCAGGTGTGTGAGAAAAATTTATCTGGGCTCTATACACGAACTGCCCCAGTGACTATCAAGTGAGAGCTTCCCTATCTGGAGAGATGGTTAAAGGTGTAAAACAATGGTAGACGACAATGTTAGGCATAACTACTCTTCTGCAAAGGAGAAGTGGGATGAAGGTGAGCACCATGCCATGAAATTGGATAGAGAGAGATCTGCCTCTACCTGTCAGCCACCACCAACAGAAGGCTTCTTCCTGAAGGCAGCCAGTGTGGGCGGAGAGAGCCAGCAGATCCACCTCTGCCCGTTTACTGCTGCCACCAGAAGGCCATTGTGGGTAAGCCCTGTGAACCCCACCTGTGGAGGGGCAGCCAATGTGGGAAGTGCCCGGGACCCCACAACCAGCTTGCTGGGAGGAACACAGGAGAATATCAAGACAAAGGAGCAAAAAGCAATCTCAGACCTCCAGCCCTCACAGAACAAGTCTGGGAGATATAGTCATGGAAGAAAATGGAAGTCATATAAAAGCAGTCAAATCAGAAAAAAAGAAGAAATCACAAACATACTGAAAGAATTGTTCAGCATATCTAAAGAAGACATAAATAAAAAAGAGGAGATAGGAAGATGATGGAAACCTTCAATGAACAATATAAAAAGTAACTATAATGCATGAAACATTCAAAGAGCTATCCAGGAAATTAAAAAGTCAATTGAAAGCTGGTAAAACCACTTGAAAGAAACGAAAGATGGACTTTCAAACCTTAAAGACAGGATTGCAGCTAGCAATCATGAAAGGAAAGATCTCTTAAAAATAACAAGGAATCAGGAAATAATTCAATGGCTGAAGGTGATGCAAAGAAGCATAATTTAAGAGTGATAGGTATCAGTGAAGAAGCAGGGATCAACACAAATGAAATTAAAAGGCTATTGATATTTTTTATACTATGGAGACAATATATTTATAAATGTGAGTTAGATTTATTTCACTTATGAGTATTGTCTCAAGTTGCCTCTGTTTACCTATAAAAGCCTCAAAATTATCCTTTTTATAGCTGAGTAATATTCCATTGAATAAAAATACCACATCTTTTTTATCCATTCTGTGATTGATGGGCATTTTGGTGGAGTAATAAGATTCTAAATATACAATAGATATTGTAATAATGAGAGGGAAAAATTATTTTGTTTTGAAATTCTGTGTCATAACTTTGTCTTTTTTTTTTAAGATTCCAAAACATATTTCTGGAGCAAGGAGTCTGATTTTAAGCAGTCAAACTTATCTCAGGAAAACTAAGCCTTTTATTTACTGAGAGACCACTTATTCTTACAATGGGCATGATTCTGCTATACTTTACCAGTTGAAATCTGATTTATCAGTCTCCAGAATAACAGATTCAGCTGATTAAGGGTTGGGATTTTACTGTAGAAAACAGCAGAAACAATAGGGAACCATGTGACTGACAAAAAGATGACATAATAAAAATAATATCCACTTACTAAGCATTAAACTGTGTTGCTATGTATTTCTTTTTAGTCTCACAACAGTGCTTGTAGGAAAGCATAAAATGTATTTCCATTTTATAGATGAAAAACATAGGTTCAGAAATCTAAAATGGCTTACACAGAAATACATCACAGACTATCTTAGATCTTTATGGTTCCAAAGTACGTAGTATTTTCTTGACATGATATAGACTTCGAAATTTCAAAGAGTGAAGGAGCCTGATAACATGTAATGTAGGATCAAGAAAAATATTCCCTTCAGATGAAACCTAAAGACATAGATTTTAGAATGTAATTTCGGCACAGAAAAGTACATGTTTCTGTTGATTTTCCTGAGTCATTAAGAAAATATTAAATTAATACGCTCTGCAAGTAGGGAAGATATGGAAACATAGAATACATTTTTATTTCTTTAAAATATTAACAGGTTTTAAAATGTTAAAGTAAAGGAGTGCATTGTGTGTATATGTTGTATCTTACCACACTTAACACATATCCATTATTAAACCAGATAAATTAGACACTACAGTGTGTGACTAGGTTCATGTTTGTATAGGGACATATAGAATGAAGTATATGAGCATAGGAACATATGTAAGATGGAATATATACACACAATTTTCCTGTGCTATTGAAATGCTGATTACCATCTGATTCTGCCTCCACTTTTGTATTTTAGGTCATCTTCTAATGATACATAGCCTTAATTATTTTTCTTTTTTTTTTTTTAACAAAGCAGGGAATAGAATCTTGAAGTTCTTCAACTTTTAGACTATTTGTGTTTTCCCCAGTCCCATGTTCACTTTAACTGCTGGTTAAATTGCTGGTCCTTCATCTCCTGCAAACAATGTAAATTTACTTCCTCCTCCATCTAATACATTTTTCTTCAGAGGGAGCACTTCATTGATATAAGTAAGAGTACCTGCTGCCCATCATTTAGAACATGTGCCTTTGGGTAGGTAGCATAATGGACTGATTAACAATTAACAAATTGAGTTCAAATCTTTGCTCAGCAACTTACTAACTTTGTGTTTGTAAGCAATGCACTGGCCCTGTTTCCTCATCTGTAAAATGGGTATAGTAATTAGTATTTACTTTTTGTGCTACTTTTAAAGTGAAATAATCTAACATATTTAAAGAATTAGGTACTGAGAAAGACCTCAAAACATGTTTCTTTTATAATATTATTATTATTATTATTTGCTAACCCCTTTTTCTTTTAGGTTTGCCAGATGGTTGAATATCTTTGTTTTTGCTATTGGATAATTGCTATGAGATAATTTTCTAGGTCCAACAACTTATACAAAAGAAAGAGGACTTTCAGATTTGTATGAAATTGTGATCAATTGTAGATGAAGGGAATGGTAAGCGTTTATCTTTGAGGTGATTATCAGATGCATGCACATTAAAATTAAACAGACTTTTCTCCAGGCACTCTTCTCTCTATGGATTTCATTGTAAAGTTTTAATGCTCACATTTGAATGTAGCACAACTATTTCCATGACAACCAGTAACAAGGGGTATAGTTAGAGAAATTACTTTATTGTAATAATCAACAGACTGAAGCAGGAGAGAGAAAATCTCTTATTTAATATCATGTCCTTCAAGGAAAAACTATGCCTTTAAAAAGTGATATTGTTATCAAGCTTGTGTCATTCAGAAATCTTCTCTTTCTGTCATCTCAGCTTCAATTATGAAATCCCAAAGGAAGAAAAGAAAATTCACAGTGCATTGCTGAGCCTGCTTAATAAAAGCAGTGCCTGCTTTGTTGTGTTATAATCCCTCATTCTTTGGGGTTTAATGAGACAAGATACTGTATTTTGAAATGAACACAGATACAAAACCAAGTCGATTTCCTCTGGGAATAAATCCCCTATAAAACTCCAGCTCAACAAATTTAAATATAATAATGGCTTTGACTAAATCTATATCCAGTGAAATCCACTAATGGAGACCACCCCATAGTTCAATAAAGCAAAATAAAATGAGAGAGTTCTTTAGGCAGGTGGTCTTGCACATAAATTCATGGTAGCTTATGTTCAATTATTAACTGGAAGGATGCATGACAATATAGTTATCACTGTTATTTTATTTCTTAAAAATACCACTTCTTCCCCCATTGTAGAATCTCAGGGGCTTAGTGGTATACTTAGCTTCCCCAGAAAAAAAAAATGAGTAACAAGTGGTCACAGGCTCAGCTGAATGCTGATCAACTTTTGTTGTCCTGCCCCTCTCTGGTTTTTGACCAAAAGAAGAAAACTTCCAAAGAAAAGGAGCTAAAGATTTAGGAGTAAAGACCATTGTGCAAATGGAGATTGCGTGAATGTAATTTACACTTGTTTATAACCCTTTCACTGGTTGGTAGAGAGAGTTGATTAGAAGGCATCAATAGCTGCATCTATCTTACACATATTTAGCAATATATATATATATATATATATATATATATATATATATATATGAAAGCATATCAAGGCTAAGAGAACCTCTCTGATAGCAAAGAAAGGAAAATTAACCTAAATACTGGCTCCCCACTGCTACTTGCACATATGTGTGATTTCCTTCTAGACATTTGAATAGACTTATGCACAATTATAATCATGTTTTTTTAAAAAAAAATCCTGTCCTTTATCATTAAATACCTGACTTTATTTTAAAATCATCACTCAAATGATGATAGTAGGTATTGGCAAACTATTTCACCCAGACCCAATCTGGTTCTCTGTCTGCTTTTGTAAGTAAAGTTTTATTGGAACACAGCCATGTCCATTCATTTTTTATTGCCTATGGCTTCTTTCATACCAAACACCAAAGCTAGCAGTTGTGACAGAAACCCTGTGGCCTGCAGAGACTAAAATATTTACTGCCTAGCCCTCTACATAAAAGGTTCACCAAATCCTAGCATACAAATTATCTGTCAAGTGGATGTTCTATAGTATATATGCTCATTTTTCTGAACGCTTAGATGGATTTATCTTATCCTCTTGCTAATACTTCCATGAAGATTAGGGTTCAGATTTTTTAAACTTCCTAACAAGAATTTCCTTAGTTTGATTTCCTTAAAGTGAAACTACTGTGCCAAAGTGCATGAGTATTTTGATAGCACATAATTTCTAAATAAAACCTTTTAAACTAAACAGTTTTTCCTTCATGGTACATTTCTCTCCGACATAGAATGCTCACCACACTGACACAGAACAGGAAACACTGACCTGCGGACATGTGGCTGGTTCCTAGAGTAGAGTCCTAGAAGCGTCCCTCTTTCTGTCTGCTGTCATGGGCATCATCTTCTAAGGTGTGCATTGTTCTGTGTTTAGTTGTTTGGCTGGTTGTCATACATCATCTGCAAAGACCACTTCCATACAGCTTTTCCCATACATGTTTCCCACACTGAATCCTTCTTTTACCACATTATCCAATTCATCAAATGTAAAATGAATACCAGCTGGGCAGATGGAACTACCTTCCTAAATTGTGGGTCCTAGTGCAAAAGGAATAAAACAGTCTCCCTCTTAAAGAGTTATCAAGAATTTCAAAATGGTGAAGGAAGTGCATTAAACCAAGCAAAGGGCACTTTTAAGAGCAGGGCCCTTTGTGGATGTGTAGATAACCCATAAACTGCAGGTAGGTGGAGGATGTGTGCGGCGGTGTTAAACAGAAGACAGCCAGATCCTGCTGTGCACAGGGAAAGAGGAAAATTTTGAATAATTATTCACCTTTTCTGCATCTGAAAGGGGGAGGGCTGGGTACTTCAGTCACCTCCTGGTATGAATATACCAACCTTGTATCTTCAATCAACTATCTGCCCCCTTCGGTGGTTAAGTTGTGAGCTCTCACCTGTGACCAATTGAATTTAATTCCTAATTCTGTGATCTGCCAGCAGTGGGACTTGAAGAAGTTAACTTCTGTTTCCTCATCTGCAAAATGGGTTAATAATTGTGCCTGCCTCATAGGGTTTGTTTTCCTGGTAAGTTCAGTAAAGGTCCTTTTGTCTTCATGCCTGACTGTGCCTTTGAATCATCTGTGGATTTTGCTGGGGTTACAGTATTATCTATTCAAAGCTGTACCAAATTCAATCATTTACTGAAAATATAGTTGGTATCTTGCTGCAGATGAAAATGATAATTGTTTTTTCTAATATAGAATTAACGTGTTGCCAGAGACACCTTCCAATAACTGATGAGGCCATGCTGACTTGGTAGGTCACATAGACACAGTGTCTGGGGTAGGCACAAGATGATAGTGTGATTGGTACTATTATTTTCTGATGTGAAAAGAATCTTTGTTTCTACAGTGGCACTGAAGCAACCCTTCTGAATTTAATCTGCATTTACCTACTTATGTTCCACTAAATTAATATTGAAGGCTGCCTCTAGATGTTGAAAAACAAAAGCATTCCTCAAACAAATAAATTGTGGAAATAATAGGTAAAATTTAGACAAGTATCCTCACCTTTAACATGCTAGTTATACATTCATGCTATAAAGGGGGCAGTATCTTATATTTTCCATGAAGTACATTTTTCTGGGAATATGTTATAGAATTAATGTGGAAGATACTGCTCTACTAAATATTCAACAGTGCTGGATCAAAGTAGATTTTGCTTTGTGAAGTAGCATTTATTTTGGAGAGAATATTCTTAGCTACAGACCTCATAAGCAAGAAACCTGTCTATGAAATTTCCTACTCCATGTAACTATAGTCTGTCTTTATAAAAAGTCTTCGGGAGGATGCTTGGCACAATCATTTTAGTGACGAACTAAGCAGGTCTCTAAGTTGGCAGACGACAGAGTAGAGGAAAATCTCCACCAAATGCATCCAATGGTGGATCCAGAGATGTACAATTTATCTATTCCTAATTCCTATATGATTTATGGAAAAAGAATCTAACTTTGACATCCTGGGGATAGTTACTGTATTACTCGACTTTCTTATCACTGAGATTCAATACTTGACTCCGGACAACTTAAAAAGGGTTGTTTAATTTGACTCATATTTTTGAGGGATTGAGTCCATGATTGGCTGGCTCCAAGGCAGACACATGTCAGAAGGGAGTGCAGCACAAGGATGCTTAGTTCATGGCAGATGGAAAGCAAAGAAGGGGAGCAGTGTCAGAAAGGAACTGGTGAGGGACCAGGCGCAGATCCCAAGGCAATGCCTCCCTGACTCACACAGACACAACCCACTTAGCGTGCTCCACCGATCTGCCCAGCGCATCTCAAAGCCTATGAAGTTGATGTTCCACTCTAACCACCACAGCCCATATCTTATGTGCTTTGTCCTCAAAAAACACATCTTCTTAAGCCATAGTTAGTCTCCAAAAACAAGAATAAGTTTATAATTCCACCTCACATAATACAACTATCCTGCATACAACTGTAAACTTAACAATCTCTTTGCCAAAGACTCAACAATTCCTGCATTGCTAAAAAGTTCCAAGTCTAAAGTCTGTTCTATATTGAGAAGACACATAGAAGGGGGAATAGCTAGGTTGAATGGAATTTATAGTTTTAGTTTTTTGAGAAAGCTCCATACTGGTTTCCATAAGGGTGGTACTGGTTTACATTCCCACCAACAATGTAGAAGAGTTCCTTTTCCTCTGCAGCCTGTCTGACATTTGTTATTATTTGATTTTATGTTACGCTGATACATGCATACCCACGTTAATAGCAGCACAGTTCATAACAGCCAGATCTTGAAAGTAGTTCCTACGTCCATCAACATAGGAATGAATAAAGAAAGTGCAGTATTTACAAACAATGGAGTACTACTGTGTCACAAAGAAGGATAAGTCAGAGTCATCTGCAGGAAAATGGATGCGTCTTGGGGCTACAATGTTAAGCAAAATAAATCAGACACACAAGTTTAAATATTTCATGGTTTTTATTATATGAGAAACATAAAACATAAACAAAGAGCAAAATAATGTGATAAAAATAGTGAAAAAATGTGAGTTCCAAAGGTCCCTCACCTATGCCCTTGCTGGCTCCATTGTGCCCTGCAGCTTTTCTATATGTATATTTAAATTTATTGATACATTTTAGATATACAGACTGACCATAGTCATCATAGGGCATCTGTGCCTGTACATGATACATTTTGATTTCTCTATTTTCCCCAGTCCCTTCCCCTCCCTTTGGTGCTCATTTCCATTTTGTCCTTCGTTTAATCTCTTCTCCCTTTCCCCATCCTTTCTTACCCCTCCCCCACACTGCTTCTCCTTTCCTTTTGAGCAATTTCTTCCCATTTCACAATATCCATTGTACATTTTGGTCCTTATTTACTCTTTCAGTTTCTCACACTGTGGAGATAATATGATGTTTACACTTGTCAGTCCTTTTATTTTACTTAAGAGTATGGTCTCAAGTTACATCCATTTACTTAGAAATGCCTCAAATTTAGACTTCTTATGGCAGAGTAGTACTCTACTGTATAAAAACCTCCTGCATCTTCCTTAACCACTTCTCTATATTGAACATTTTTTCATGTATTTATTTGCTGTTTGTATTTCTTCACCTAAGAATTA
This sequence comes from Hydrochoerus hydrochaeris, assembly GCA_004027455.1. NCBI lineage: Eukaryota > Metazoa > Chordata > Mammalia > Rodentia > Hydrochaeridae > Hydrochoerus > Hydrochoerus hydrochaeris. The sequence goes on from PVLA01002466.1 coordinate 114,004, forward strand.
TATATTCATCTCAGATGCCCATTTTTGGATTAGGTCTTTAAATTTGGGGTCAGAGGTCTGATTTTTTTCAGTTCTATATATAAGTCCTTTGAAGGACAATTAGCTAAAAATTCTCCCTCTCTGTGGGTTGACTTTTCACTTCATTGGTGAGTTCTTTTGTCATGCAAAAGCTTTTGAATAGGAAGAGATCCCAGTTATGGATTGTTTGCATTACTTCCTGTGCAATCAAAGTTTTGTTCATGAAATCTTTGCCTACACCTATGTTTTCAAGAGTTCTGCCTATTCTCTCTTCCAGCAGACTTAATGTTTATACTTTAATATTTAGATCTTTGATCCATTTCAATTTTACTTCAGTGCCTGAGGATAGACACAAGTCTAGCTTTAGTCTTCAGCATATGGAAAGGAATTTTTCCAACACCATTTATTAAAGAGGCTATCTTTCTTTCAGTGAATGTGGTTGGCTCCTTTGTCAAAGATAAGGTGCCTGAGTATATTTGTAGTTGTGTCTGCATCTTCTAATCTGTTCCACTGATCTTTGGGTCTTTTTTTGCCAGTACCATGTTATTTTTATCACAGTAACTTTATAGTATAATTTCAAGTCTGCAATTGTAATAACCCCTGCCTTGCCTTTGTGGCTTTGCTATCCTAAGTCTTTTCTGGTTCCAAATGAATTTTAGAAATGTTTTCTCTAGTTCTGTGAGATATGCTAATGGTATTTGACTGGGATTGCATTAAATATGTATAACAATTTTGGGAGTTTTGGCCTGCAGTTTTCTTTAGCAAAAGCTCCACATTGCTAGTACCTCTAACTTCCTGGAGTGTCTACTGTACCATGAGTGTCAATCTAACAGTTACATATATTGCTTTATCAAGGTACATTGCCTGGCTTTCCAGGACTTTCTCTGAAATCTTGGTGGAAACTTCCATGACTCCACGCTCTTATGTGCCTCAAAAAAAAAAAAAATAGGACAGTGTGGATGACGGCAAGATCTGCTGCCAGCTCAAGCAATAATTTGATTCAAATACTCCCTGATTACTTGGTTCACTGAACTGGGGGAAACACCTAGAGATCTCCGAAAGAGAAGAGCACCCTGGAGCTCTCTTCATAAAGCAAATTCTTTCCACCCTTGAGCCTGCATAAAAGTAGCATCAGCTGAATTTCTAAGATGCCTTTAAGCCATCTTTCCTAATCAGACCTGGGGTACTCACACCGCTCCCTGAGCATTGGGCTACCTTGAAGTTTCTTCCATCAGATTTATTAGTCTGCCATTTTTAAATTTTACCTCACACAAAGTCATAGGACATGGGTAAAATGTAGACAAATTCTTTGCCCAAATAAAACACACATCCTGTAATCTAGTTTTCAATAGCATTCTATCACAACTGAAACCTCATAAGCTAGGCCTTTACTAACTACATTATCATCAGCATTCTGGTCTTCTGAATTACAACCAGAATCACCCATAAATCTCTACTTACAGGACCTTAAGGCTTTTCTAACCCACTTTAATAAACTTTCCCAAATTCTTCCCACAGGCTGATACCTAAGGCTTCTAACCCAAATGATCAAGTACAATGACAGCAATGACAACACTCCCAGTATCAATTTTCTGTATTAGCCAGCTTTCTTTCCTGAGACACAATATCTGATACCCACCATTTAAAGGAGTAGAAGCTTAATTTTGCTCATAGTTTTGGGGGATTCAGTCCATGATCCCACAATCAACTAACTCAAAAGACTGAAATGTCATGGTGGAAAGTTGTACCAGAAAGTAGCACCAGAAAGGACAGGGTAAAGGAACAGGCACAGTCCCATCCAAACCCACCCAGACATACCCACTAGTGTGGCTCCACTAATCTCCCAAGTGGTTCTCAAAGCCAATAAAATTGACAGTCCACATTAACTGCCACAATTATGTTTATTTTGGCAGGTTAGAGGAGCAAGTAGCACAAGAAAGTTACCTGGCTGGGTTGCTTCTTCCCCTTTCTGCCAGGCTCCTTCTATAGGGTAGTTCTTCCCACCATGAGCTGACGCGAAGCATGTGGAGAGCCAGTAGATATGCTACAATACATAGAGTGCTCTCCACACACCAATATGCAGCATCTCATCAAGGTGGGTACACATGGTCTGACCCACCTTATCCTACTCATTGCTGGAATCTAAGAAGTCAGGATGTCTTAAACACCAGGCATAACGCAGGTCACACTGGTAGAAATAAAGGGCTGATCCCCTGGCCCTCAATTTATTTCTTTATGACCTACAACATACATTTCTCCATTTCATTTGGCTACTTATTTTAAAAGTGAGAGTAATGCCATTAAAACCATAGATGGGGAAAAGGGGAGTTCATATGTAGTCTCTGCTCTTGAATAGCTATATAATAATCATTCTACATCTACTGAGACCAAGTGATTTTAAAAAACAGTAATTCCAACTTATGCTCCCTCACCACACCTCCATTCCATCTAATATATAACTTTCCTGTCTCAGCGATTCTGTTTTTCCCATTAAATGCTTCTCTGTGTACAGAAAAAGAAGTCTCATATTTTACTATTAACTGTTTTACTGACATGTATCTTCAAAATCTAAGCCTTAAAATTATAAAACGTTGACATTAATAATGCAAAAAAGTGGCAGACACAGAGGCTGTAGGATAAAAGACCCACATCTCCTGGAGCCAGTTTATGATCTTCCTTGAGCTTTTTGGGAGTTATTATCAGATACTAGAAAATACACACTTGATGCTATTTCTCTGTCTGTTCCAGTCTGGCAGCAGCCTACACATGGCACTGGTCTCCAGACTGGACTTGCTTGCTGGTGTGGCTTTGTTCTCTCTATGCCCAGGACATGAATGGCCAGTGCCTGGTAACATTTTATAAGTATTAGCCTTCATTAAGACAAGGCAAAAAGTAACATTTTCTAGCCCCTTTCAAGTACATTAGTTTAAAATCTTTTAAAGGAAATTATCACACATTTTACATCCAGGAAAATAACAAATCTGAAGTAGCATGCCAGATCACAAAGTGAGCAGCAGGACTGGGATGTCCACCTAGATCTCTTCACCCCAAAGCACAGAGTTTTGCACTGGGTTATCAGGATCCTGAAAAAGAGGACTCCTGGCCCAGCTCTTCTACCTCCTGCCCAAATTGCTACTGGTGTTCAGAATGATGAAAATTCACTCTGATGTCATTTTTCTACTGGTTGTCATTGCCCAAGTCTCTGGTCCTCAATGCTCTCATGTGTCCTGGGTCTTCCTGATAAGCATGCACTGTGGCTCTGACTCAGGAAGTCTGGGCTGGTAGGCATAAGGTCAGCTCGTAATCCCCTGTCTACTCAGCGAGTACTTAGAAGTATGATGACAGTGGAGATCCTCTCCTTGATGAGTAATTGCTCAGTCACAAATCTATTTAGATCACATCCTACAACCACCCATTGATTTAAGATGTAAACCTTTGGTAGCTCATTGCCAGAAGAGTGAAATATGGAGTTTACCCAGACTTTTCTTCACTGAAGTACTTATTGTAAATCATTAGTTACAGTGAGTTGCTGCCCATATATCAAGCAATCCTTAGCTGGCTCCAGGTGCTGAAATAATTCTCTGTGCTTTTCTAAAAATGTACCATTTGTCCAAAAATGTAACTACTACATGCACTTTGTCAAAGTCCACGTTTGTATATTCATGAGGGGAAATTCAGGCCCAAGGACACCCAATTAGCTGGGAATATCCAGTGTGGTTTTTAATGCAGAAACCACAAATCTTTGGGGATGTTTATGAACACGGATAACAAGTGTCTCACCTACTATTCCGGCTTATAGCCAAAGAGGGGAGGAAGTGGATAGGCAAGACACAGAGTGTCTCCCCATGCCAAGCCTTCTGTTAAATCATCTTCATTTGATGATGGATAAGCCGGGGATCACCGACTCATGCTGTGAAGCAATGGAACCACAATCCACAATGAAAATAATTAACTTTCCCAAATCTCTCTGCTACATCACCTCCCATGAAGACTTGCAGCCCCATCTAACTTATGCTTGGCTTCTGCCACTCTGACTTTTCTGTGGGTGGCTATTAAACAAATAAGATGGCTGAAGTCCCCCATCACTGGAGCTGCTGTCGAACATGAAGGAGAGAAGTTTCATGTATAGGAAGTATTTTTATCTCACCACCAACAAAGATCAAGGATATAAAATCTGAATTTTCCCAGGCGTGGGAGAAGGAGTTAGGTTCCATTTCCCTGTGACCATTCTGCCCCCAGCATACAGCAATTGGGCAGACAATTAGTATGGACAGATTTGAGCAAATACCAAATCTGATTGATGCTGAAAGCACACCACGTGGGAGCACACAAAGGATGGAGGAGAGGGGTGATCATATAAGCAGGGCCTGCTTAAAAATTCAAATCCTTGTAGGCTTCTGAGGAAGCTGCTCCTTTTACTGGGCAGCTTTTAATATTTATTGCTGAACGTTGTTCTAATCCTCATGAAAATAGCAAGTCCACAGGAAAAGAAGTGCTGCAGTAGAATGAATGGATATGGTCCTGGTGTTTAAAATGTCTCACAAGAGGGTAGAGGAGTCCCAGAAGTAAATCTTAACAAGGCTCTGGAAGTACTACTGCCAGGAGGAAGGTGAACTCAAAAAGGGCTATGTATGGACCAGATCTGGCTGAGTTATTTTCTAAGCGGAAGATCCATTCTCTTGGCAGAAGAACAGTCAATATAGCTGACAGGGAAGAAGGACAGGCTCAGAGTTCATGTACCAGGGTTTGCACCCAAGTTTTGCTTTCTCTAATTCTCCTCATTACTAAAGTGGAATAAGAATGATTGCAGACCTTGTACTGTCTTGATCCCCATTGAAACAATGAATATAAACTTAGCATAGACTCTGGCACAAAGTAAGGGCTGAATAACTGAGAGATTTATTATTATAAGAATTTTTATTATTGTATGATTTTTCCCCAATGTTGCTGGCTTTTTGGGTTTTTTTTTTTTTGGCCAGAAAATGAGAATGCAGGATAAGAGATAAAAATTAGGAGGATATGTTGGAATGAGTCTTAGAAAATTTATAAATCTTCCATTGATAAAATTTGGATTGAAATCTGGCTGACATTGGGAGGGAAAATAATAGTTCCTCTCTTGCAATGAGAGACAAAAGTAAATTAATTGTTTATTCAAATGGTGCTTGTACTGGCAGATAAAATGTCATCATGTAGGATGTAAACCTAGCTAGACCTGTGTGGAACTGTGAGGACAAGAATTTTGTCCTCTGGGCCCCCAACTGGTGTTGTATTCCACTCTGTTTTTCTTCAATGGAATAATTTCTAATCACTTAGTACACTTTTCTCTCAGTGCCTCTCCCCATCAGTTATAGTACCCCAGTGACTATAGTTTTTCTTTGTGTCTCAAATTTTAGGCTGCAGTGATTAACAGAGGGCTAGACACTGGAGCTACACTGCCTGGCTTTAGATATAGGTTCTCATTACTTATAACTAGATGACGTGGGCTGATTAATTAAACACCATGCCTCGTGTTCTTCATCTACAAAACAGAGGTCATAGGAGAATAACAATTCTGTGAAGGAGGTCAAAAAGTTTAAATGTGGTCATACTAGTTTATATTCCCAACAACAGTGTAAAGCGTTCTTTTCTCCACAAAGCCTTACCAACATTTGTTACTGTTTGATTTCTTGATAATAGCCATTTTTTCTGGAGTAAGATGGAATTTCAGTATTGTTTTAATTTGTATTTCTCTAATGGCTGGAGAAGTTGCAGATTTTTTCATGTATTTATTAGATATCTGTGCTTTTTCTGAGGAGTATCTGTTATTTCAGTTGCTCATTTTTTGAATTGGGTCTTATATTTTTTTGTGCTCTGTATATATTCATGATGTCAGTTCTCTGCCTGAAGAATAGCTGGAAAAAACTTTTCCCAGTCTGTGGGTTGTCTCCACAATCTGTTGGTTGTTTCCTTTGATACACATGATTTTTAATTTGATATAATCTCTTTTATTGATTCTGGATATCAGTATGGAGACTTCTCAAAAAAGCTAAAAATAAAAATTCCATTTGACCCAGATATTTCTCTTCTAGTTATCTTCCTGAAAGAACTAAAGTAATCACGTTACAGTGATACACGCCTACCCATATTTACAGCAGCACAATCTTGGGAACAGCTTATATGCCCATAAACAGATGAATGGAAAAGAACAAGTGGTGTTTATACACAATGGAGCATTACTCTTCCATAAAAAGGAAAAACTCAAAATATTTGTAGGTAAATAGATGCACATTGAGACCATAATCTAAAGTGAAATAAATTGCAATACATGTTTATATATCCCATGATTTCTCTTCTATGAGAAACACAAATATAAATATGGAACAAAATAAAAGATGGACAATGGCAAGTAGGAGATCTTTTTCAAAAAGTGAAGGAACAAGATACAGAGAAGGAAGCAGGAAGGAAGGGGAAATGTATTTTTAAAAAAGAGAATTGGAAAAAAATGGAAATAGAGCTTTTGCAAATGGGAAGGGCAGTAAGAGCTGGAGAGTACAGCTGAGGGAGGGGAGGGGAAGGGAGAGAAAAGGAGTTAGGGTGCGTTTTGCACACACAGACTCCCTACTGTAGCCATTCAAAACTGAGAATGTGCACTAATAAAAATCAATTATTTAAATTCTTAAAAAGAGTTTATATGTGTTAAATGCTTTAAAAAGTGTCTGGCACCTAAACAAACATTAAGCACTTCTTTTTTTAAGCATTCCTGCTACTGGGAGGAAGTTTGCTCAAAATAGTGTCCTGCTGAAAAAAACTCTTGTCCCGAGGCTTCCTCATGGGTCATAATCTGGGTTCTGTAGTTCACAGGACAAGCATACACTGGGAGTAAAATTCAGAGTTCAGCTCTTGTGTGTATGTATGTGTGTGCGTGCGTGCATGCGTGTGTGTGTGTGTGTGTGTGTGTGTGTGTGTTGAGACAGGGTCTCACTTTGCAGTTCAGGCTGGACTTGGGCTCATTGTGGAGCCCAGGCTGGCCTCAAACTCACAGCTACCCTCCTGCCTCAGCTTCCTGAGTGCTGGGATTACAGGCCTGTACCACCACATCCAGCTTCATGTGTTTTCTTCCTGGCAGAAGGTCAGGGCACCCACACCACCCACACATAACCTCCACCCTCCCTTTTTCCTCTTGGGCATGTGAGTTAAAAAGCAGATTGAAGGGGGGACATATTCCTAAAACAGGAGTCATGAGGGAAGTTTAATTGATTAATTGAGATTATGATTTTAATTGAGATAAAATTCACATACAAGATTATGATCTTTAAATATAAAAGATGCTCAAGGAAGAGAAAATAAAAGAAGAAAGCAAATATATGTGGTAAGGAATAAGCCAATTTTCAATCCTCAATCTCCATTCTAGTCATATATAAAGGAAACATTTATCATTCTAAAGAGAGGAAAAAAATCTCAAAGGTCTGAGGTATTAGCTCACACATGAATTAAGTCCCTATCATCTCCAAAGTCAAACTCCTTGGCATTTGTTCCTACTGAAACTCAAAATCATAAAGGGTCTTAGTTACTTGGAATTAAGGAAATCTCCATTCTCTGGGAAACAGACCCCTCAGGTCAGATTCCCTGCTGCATATTGGGAGGGATTTCTAGTTAAACTTGACTATAGAACATTGAAGGACTTCAGAAACATAGACTGGTTCCAGGACACACTAAAGGATGAGTTCAGAGTGCTAGAAGGCTCAATGCATGGAGTCACATCATCTGCAGATCAGCAGATGGCAGCCAATGCCTCACCCTCACACACCAGAAGTCCCTGAGATGACCCTGTGCTTTACCATTGGACATTTGCTGGCTCTCACTCTGAGAGTGTTAAGTGGGGCTCAAAGAGAGTTTAGGGTCTGGTCATCAATTCCTCCAGGGCCTGACTCATCAAGCCACTGTGATGTGCTAACATGAAACATCTTGCAGCTGCTGAACTGCCAGGTGCCCGGCCCATTGGCCATGTTCTAGTAGGGAATTTGTGACTCAGAGTACAGAATGACGGCTTGGTTCTAACCAACTTTTTCTCACAGAATTTATTGTGTGGATGGTTAATTAACCTAGTTATTCATGCTGAGGTTTTCTTTCCAGAGTCTTTTGCCAATGGTCACAGTTTGTTACTGCCTTTTAATTTAGCAATTGGCAGCAGAAGACTCGTGTTTTGAGATAATGAGAAATCACAGGGTCTTTCTCTGATGGAAGAGATTGTTTTCATTCCTCCTAATGCGTCTTTTTCCACTAGAAGCAGAGCACAGCCGGCTTCTGCAGCGCAAAGGGCTCACCTGGAGTCAGCCAGCGCTCAGTTCTGCTTGCCACCTGCCGGCTACATGAGCTACTTCAGTCTCCTGGTCCTCTATTCACCTGAGTTCCCTACCACACACAATTGATGTGGAGAATAACGGCAAATGAAAAAATAATGCTGGCAGTATTCCCAGCAATCATAGAGGCTAAATAACTGTCTTTCTTCTTCTCTTCTTGTATTTAGATCTAAAGACTTTTGCCATGGGTGTGAATGATTGTGCTTTATTAATTCCTGAGCATGAAGTTCAAGGATCTCTTTCCTACTAGAGGTGATAGGGATATAATGGCAATATTTTGGAGAAATTTTACTTCTAGGAGAGAAGACTTTATTTGAGAACTGGATATTCTAGCTTAAAATGCTCATTACTTCGTGTGTACTCTTTCTCCTGTGTGGGGACTCTGGGTGTCAGACTCAGTTTCTGGGGAAAGTGATATGGAATGAAGAACCCATGTCTCCCTGAACAAGATAGCAGGTATCCTATAAATGTTAACTCTGTATAATGTTTGGGAGAATATTATTTTTGTTTGTGATGTAAGTTGTTCAGAGGGAAAAATGAATGTCTGCGGATGGTTAGCATATTTTAGTGAAGAGGACAACATTTTAAAATGGTTATGAGTTTATTTTCATGTAGATTAGAAGAAATTTACCACACCAATTCTGTGAGTTTATATATCCTCATCTTTGGGGAGAGCTGCAAAGCAAGATCATGGCTCAAAATAAAAAAAAAAAATTAAATCTGGGAATGTAGCTCACTATAAAAGCTCTGGCTTTAACCCTCAGTACTGAAAACAAAATGAACAAACAAACAACACAAATTGATAGGTCAACAGAGAATGCTCTGTGATTCTCAGCACGGGAATCCCAGAAGGGAATTCCTGGATCTGACATGCAAATCCCTGTGGGTTACTTAAGGTCATAAATACATAACTGTATGGCCAAGAAACCACTTGGGCAGCTGGAGCATTTTCCTGCCAACATGCAAAGAGCTGATGTGACAATGCATGGTGATTTTCCTGTGGGCTAAGTTAATACCCAGTCAACTGAGATGACTTCACTCTGAACTTGAAGCCTCTGCCCTACTGAAATTCTGAGCTCCCCTGAGTCTTCCAGATGCACATTAAACAATTAACTGTATCTGGTGTTTGGTTTTTTTATTCCATTGATAAGCATTTTATTCCAAAGCTTCTAAATTCTGACCAATTTGAAATGAATGATAGGGTTTATACATAAAACTATTTGGCTCCACCCAGAGGTAGATATATTTCAGTTATGCCCCATAATCCATTTCTAACTTGGAATTAACAGCCACTAGTTTAAGAATTTTAAAATTATCTTACCCAGAAACTCACACCAAGGTAAGCAGACACTGTGACAAAGACAGAAACACCATCATCACAGATCTGAGAAGAACCTCTACCTCTAGGCCATCTCTCTTGAGCCTACGATCTCTAAATATCTCTCCACCGTACTCCAACCCACACAGAGTTGTTATTTTGGAGGTTCTCAATACACAATGGCTTTTCAAGACATTGAGAAAGCCTAAAGAGAATTATCCTATTTAGCCTTCTTGGGCTTGACATGGGTCTTTTTTTTTAAGTTACAATATTAATATTTCTATCTCCTAAAAGACAGACTAGGATATACTACCATAACATAGACGGTGGCCACACTGTCCATCAATCTAGAAACTCAGGACATTTATCCTGTTTTCCTTTGCTTTCATCCACTCAGTCCCAAGACTTGTTGCTTCCACCTTAGAAATGTTTATAGAGTCCCTCACCACTTCTTCTTTTTTATTTCCAAAGCTTTATCTTCAGCCATGCTCACATCCAATTTAAATATCTAGATTGTTCTCCCTCCCTTTGACCTCTCTCTTTTATAATTTATCATGCAGAGTTATTTTCCTAAAAGTAATTACTTTTCCACTTAATTCCTTCCTAGCTCCTCTTTACCCATACAATGAAGTCAAAGAGTTACCATGGACACAAGTTCTTAGGGCAGAGCATAGGATGGTAATTCTATGCATAGTATTTGGAATTCAATAGTCTTGGACAGGCCCTGGGACATTTAATTCTCCTAAATCTCAATTTCTTCATCTATAAAATGGACACAATTATATTACAAATTTGATAAGATGGTGGTAAGAATTAAATGAGATAATGCTCATATAGCACTTAACACAGCACCTAGAGTACAGAAAATGCTTACAGTTTTAGCCATTTTTGTGAGTAACATATAATACTCAGCAGAACTGAGCCCTAGTGTTCCAGTCTCGTTATTTTATACCATTCCCCAGCCACCTACATCTGAGCTACAGCAAACATCTCTCTTTTCTTGTGCATATGACTTTGTGTAATTTTTTATCTCTATTCCCTGTTTCCACACTCAGCTTCTACAGTGGAATTGTCCTCAGTTCAAGAGACAAGTACACAGGTAACAGGATGAAATAAATGTAACAAAGCCCATGTACTTTTCTGTACAGGACAATCTTGAACCCTTAGTCTACTTATTTAGAATTGAGCAGAAGTGTAAAGCTACTGATTCAGCACACATAACTGTCTATATCCCTTCATGAGTGGAAAAGGAAGAATTATTCATTGACAAAGAGCCAATTAAAGGCAACAAACAGAAAGACTTTAAAAAATAACATGCTACAAAGCAAAAGCTATGAAGCAGGAAGGGATGGACATACAGACAGATGATTTACTGTAAAGCAGACTATTCTGATGTTGAAGAACTAACATCCACTCTAAATAAAAGGACTACCTGGGCTAGGTACAATTAATTGCTATTCCTTATGATGACTGCAAATAATCAAACATTAATATTAATGGTTGGAATCATCATCTTTATGGAGTACTTAGGATATGCGAGCATTACACTAAGTGTTCTTAATGTTGAGAGATTTTGATTCACTATCATTTAATGTTATCACTCCACCCTCATTTTACAAATGAGACTTAGATTAAGAGACTCTTCCTAGGTACTCAATTACTGAGTGGCAGACTTCTACTGGTTCTACAGCTAGAGACTCAACCACTTATTTTCATCTCCTTATTAGTTATTTTGGTCAATGAACTCTGCTTAAGCAGCAGCAATGGAATAACATCAGTACGTATTTCTTGTAACGAGTGTGTATAATTAAAGTGAACTTCATTAAAAATTTTTACTGTACTGTTTGCATTTTTTTAAGTGTTGGTGGTACATTAGCTAACTACAGGATGCGTTTAAGGAATACTTCTTATATTTCTCTGCTGCTGGGTAAATAACGCTTCAAGCAGGTATTTTTAAGAAAGCGTAGGAGCTATAAGCATCTTTATGTGGCACAATCCTATTATAAAAAGTAAAGTTTTAACCCAAAATTTTTGTTTTACATCCTTATAGGAGGTTTCCCTAGATCCAGAGGCTGCGTGTTTGGAATGAGTAGACTCCGTGTTCCTCTGATCTTGGTTTTGTTTCAGAGCCAGATAAGTGTGTATCAAGTTGTTTCTCTCCTGACTGCCTTGGTCCTTTCACAAAAGCAAAACTAGCTCTGTGGGGGACATTGCCTATTCCCTGTCCCTTCAAGCTTGTCCTTAGGGTGTCACCTTTTAAACCCAGCCCTGTCTCTCTTCCTATTCAACTCAGATTCTCCCTCCCTTGTCTAATTCTTAGCCAAGCATAGCAAGGCCAGCTGGTGGAAGCCTTGAAAAAAACAAAGAAAAACAATGGCACCAGACCCTGCTTAATGGAACACTGCCTGTGCCAGGGGAAGCTTCCTGGGTCGGAACAGTTGACTTTGAGTTGCAGCCCATCCTCTGACCCATATTGCTATGCTGTGTTCAGTGAGGATTAAAAGCCTTGTGAACTGGACTAAGAAGAGGTAGAAGAAAGAGGTCATTGTGGGTCTAGAGGGAATCAATACTGTGTCTTTGATAAAGCCTGTGTCTGTTCCCAGACTGACCATCTGGGCTGTGTGGCCCAAAATCAGTTATAAAGGCAGAAAGAAAATTAAATTGAGACCGGAGAACTTTGCAAGGGCAGGTCTACAAGGTAACTTGTCAGGGAAGAGTAAGAGCAGCAAAAGGCACTGTAGGGAGAACAGGGCTCAAGTAAAGAAAAAATAAAACCTTAAATTCTTACACATATCTGCAGTTCATCTATCCTTCCCTTCCTTCTACCAAATGTTTTCCAGATGTGAATAAAGAGCTATTTCTACAGCACTCAGGATTTATTCCTTAGTTCTTGAGTACCCTCAGTACTTCTATAGCGATGTTTTGTTTTTGATGAAATTAATATCTCCAGTGGATTCCAACTTTGAAGCTTATGAGGCAGAAACACGGAGAGAGGAATGGGAAAAATGTAGAGATTGTGTCTCTGTCTCAGTGCCCCACAGCAGAGAAGGAGTCTCCTTGGAGGATCTGTGACTTCATTTTGTGTTGTGGGAGGGGGAAATTAGATAGAGATAGACCAGAAGTGGTCAGAAGGAACTGAGGTTACTGGGGTATGATGCAGAAGTCTTCTCATGCTAAACCTAAGTTTGCTCAAGCAACAAGCTTGCTGCTTTGAGATACCAATGAAACCCACTCTGGCTAATTTTCTAGAGTGGAGAGACGTTTAGGAAAGAAGATGCATTTCCCCAGGAGGCTAGTCAGTATGGCTAACCAAAAATAGGCTTCATCAGCACTGGTGAGCTTTATCTTAATCAGGAATAGTGAGAGCTTGTGTGTCGCACAAACTCTGACTCTGGGATGGATTTACCACGTCACTGGATGAATCTTTAATATGCAATCCTCACTTTTCACGATTAACATGCAAAAGTGAATCTACCAAAAGGATCTTGTGCAGTGGTAATAAGAAGGTAGTAAATAATTTCCTGTGTACGATCAATATTCTGAGAGTCAGTTCAACACAGGGTATTCTATAGGTCTTATCTCTCATTTTAGTGCAGTGGCCAGCAATCCAGTTGTCTATGACATCACTGGACCAGCACACCTCACAGGCACCTTGAATCCTTATGACCCAGTGAAAACCATTGTTCACCATTTTTTAAATTTGTCTTCCTCCACATTTCCCTTTATAGAAACATCAGCTCTTCCTTCCACTGTCCCATTCTCTACTGCCTTGCATATATTTTAATCATTAAAATTGAACATTTTTATGGCATTTAGTATAATCAGAATACTGTGTGGCCACCACATCTATCTAATGGCAAAACTCTTTTTATCCCAAAAGTCAGCCCATACCCATTACATAACCTCCTATTTCCTTCTACTGCAACCCACAGCAGTTACCAATCTGCTTTCTTCTGTCTCTATGGATTTATGTCTTCAGGATATTTCACACAAATGGAATCATTCGATCTGTATTCTTTTATTTTTGGTTCCTTTTTATATAACATAATGTTTTCTAGGTTGCCCTACATTGAGATATTCACCAGTACCTCTTTTCTTTTTATGGCTGAATAATATTGCATTGTATGTATATACCACAAATTGTTTACCCATTGTATGCTGACAGACATTTGGGTTGCTTCCACCTTTTGCTTATTTTAAGCAGTGATGCTGTGAACATGTGTGCACATATATTTACCTAAGTACCTGTCTGCAGTTCTTTGAGGATATACCTAGGAGTGGACTTGCTGGGTCATATGATAATACTGTATTTAACTTTCTGAGGATCTGTCAAATGTTTTGTTCAGTAAATAAGTCATTACAACCACCATTATACAAGTGCTCCAGTTTTTCCACATTTTTTCACTGAAATTTCTTATATTCCACTTTTTAGCTGTAGCCATCTAGCTGTGGAAACAATATAACATTACAATTTTGACTTGCATTTCCCTAGTGACAAATATTAGCATCTTTTCATGAACATATTGGCCATTTGTATGTCTTTTATAGAGAAATTTCTCCTTAACTTCTTTGCCCATTTTGAAATTGTACTGATTATTCTTTGTCAAATTGTAATGGTTCATTATATGTTCGGGATATTAGATTTTATTAACATATGATCTATAAATATTTTCTTCCATTCTATGTTATCTTATTTTAATGCACAAAATTTTGAACTGTTTATTATCTGTTTTCTTCTGTTTCTCATGCTGTTGGTGTCATATTTAAAAGTATATTTTCAAATCCAAAGTAGTCAAGATTTACCCCTATGTTCTCTTCTAAGAATTTTATAGTGTTAGTCCTGTGTTTCAGTCACTGGCCTTTTTTTCTTTACTTTTTATGAATGTTCTAAATATCAATACTATTAAAATACAATCTGCATATAACATTCACCAACTGTAATGTATAATTTGATGAATTTTGTCAAACATATAATAATCATAGAACTGCCATCACAATCCTGATTTATACAATTTTTGTTACCCCTTAAAAGCACCTTAGCTTATGGTTAAAAACCTTTTCACCTGGGCAAGCACTAAACTGCTTTATGTCATTATAAGTTTTTTTTGAGAATTTTACATGAATAAAACAATGTTGAATAAGGTGTTTTGCCTGGATATTTTAGTTATAATAGTACTTTTGAGATTCACATAAGTTGTGTGCATTATAATTCATACCTTTTTTTATTTCTGAGTAGTACTTTCATTATATATTTATTCAGGAATTTGTCTCCCTAATCACCAAGTAGTGAATTTTTATTTCTAGTGTTAAGTGACTATGAAAGAAGCTGTTATGTATATTTCCCAGTGAGTCTTTTTTATGGACATATGTTTTTATTCTTCTTCAATAAATTCCCAGAAGTAGAATTCCTGAATCTATGGTAAATGTGTAACTTTGTAAAAAATTGGCAAATTGTTCCCCAAAGTGTGTGTATCTTTTTAGCTTTTGATGTTCCAAGTACTTAACAACAAATATTATTGTCTATCTTTTTTCATTTTCATTCTTTTAGTAGTGTGCACTGATATCTTTATATTTTTTCTTAGGGCATTTTTAGGCTAAAATAAGAATATTTCTCAGGAAGTAGATAGAGCATCCATATGCTCTTTTTCCCCACTTCTTAAATATTTCATATGGTGTGAGATAGGGATAAAACAAAGTTAGTTTCGATGTGGATATTCAGTTGTCCGAAGACTATTTTTAAAGACTACTTTACACCAAATAAACAATTTTAACACCCTTTTCAAAAGTCAATTGAGCACAGATGTTTGAATTTATTTCTGGACTTTCAATTCTATTTCATAGGTCTATGTTTCTATTCTTATGCCAGTATCAAGCTCTTTTGATTTTTGTAGACTTCTGTTATGTTTTTAAATCAGAAAATGTGAGTCCTCCAAATTTTTTCTTTTTCAATTTTGTACTGGCTGGTTAGGGCACCTTGCTATTTTACAAGTATTTGAGGATACACTCTCCCATTTCTGGAGTAAATAAAAAGTGAATATTGGAATTTTGAAAAAGATTGCATCATATTTAGATTGCTTTGAGTAATATTTTCATCACAACAATACTAAGCTTCTATTTTATGAACATTGTAGGCCTTTCCATTTGTGCATTACTTCTTTAATTTTTCATTAATGTATATTTTCAGAATATGTCTTTTAACTCTTTAGACTTACAGTTACTATATTTTCTTGCATGAAATTATAAGTGAAATTATTTTTTATTTTATTTTAAAGATAATAAAACTCAACAAAACAAAATAAATCTAATAAGAACAAAGAAGTGAAATTGGTACAGAACTTCAAAGCGGGACTATAGGAAACAACAATGGCTACCATAATATATTATTTTCACAATTGTCCATTTCTTCAGATTAGCAAAATCAAACCAAAACAAAACAGAATAAAACCAATCAAAACAGAATATTGAATAAAGCAAAACAATCAGAACAAAACCAAACAGTGAGAACAATATTGGATTTCAAAAACAAGATGGAAGGAAATCCCCTATATTTGCTATACTGCACACTGTTACCCTTCTATAACAGTCTATAACCCAAGACCTGCAAACAGTAGAAGCACTCAGCTACCTCCTGTACCTCAATTGCCACCAACTCAGTCTGTCCTCCAAACCAGCCGGCTGCCCACAGCAGGAGAGACAGGTTGGGGATTGGGTGATTCTGGCCCATGCACTGCAGGCTCATGCGAGGTGCTATCTTACTTTTCCTGGGCCCTGCTTGGCTTGCAAGACTTACCACAAAGTCTGGCTATTTGGCTTATTGGTCGGCTCCTCCCAGTCCCAGCATGGCTGATTCTCAGGTGAAATTATTTTTTTTTAATTCCTTTTTCAGATTGCCCAATTCTAATGAACAAAATTACAACTTGTTTTTAAATGCACTAAAAAACACAGCATACTTTTAGCATTTGTCTTATGCCCTACTGAAGTCATTTATTAGCTCTAGGAAACTTTGGAGATTTTTGTGATTTCTTTGAGAGTAAATATATACATTCATCTATAAATATAGTTTTACCTCTTCCATTCCAATTGGATGCCTTTTGACAATTGCTTAGCTAAAATTTCCAACACAGTGTTGAATAACAGTAATAAAAATGGGCATCTTTTTCTTGTGCATAATCTTCAGGGAAAATTTTACAATCTTTTATTATTGATGCTAACATTGCTTTGTTTATAATTGTCATTTATTGTGTTGGGGATGTCTTTTTCTGCTTTTAGTTTTCTGAATTTTTTAAAATGAAAGAATGCTGGATATTGTCAAATGATTTTTCTCATCAGGAGAGATGATCATGAGGCTTTTCCCCCTCATTTTATTAATGTAGTATATTAAACTGATCGTTCTTATGTTGAATGATCCTTTCATTCTAGGGATAAATCCTACTTTGTCATAGAATATAAGCCTTTCATATGTTATTGGATTCCTTTTGCCAGTAATTTGTTCACAAGTTTTGCTTTCATAATCTCAAAATTATTGGCCCATGCTTTTGTTTCAACATCTTTGTCCAGGCAGTATTGATAGCTATAAACTTCTCCACACTCTTTTAGTTTTTGGAGGAATTTGAAAATGATTAGTGTAAATTTTTCCTTAAATCTTTGTCTGAATTCACAAAGGAAGCCAGGCCAAGTGTATCTTACCTAATTTCCAATAATTAATTTCATTTTCTTGCCTCAATACCCTCCAGTATTACTCTCATGATAGCCATAATGATCTTCTAACATATTGATCATCTCGAGTTATATCACTGCTATACAAACTTCAGTTGTTCTCAGTTTTCTACAGTATAAAATTCAGACTCCTGTTTGTGATATTAAAGACCCTTCCTGAATTATCTCTGTTGCCATTTTAGATACCTGCCAATTGCTTTATACCTCTTGCACACATGTACAACATTGACACTCTCTCCCTCTTAGCTACAAAGAATTGTTTTTCATTTCCAATATGAACCAAATTTTTTGGAACCTCTGTGTCATTGTGAATTTTGGATTTTTTATTTTTAACCGGGTAAACCACTGCCTAGCATGTACACCTGGCAAACAATTCCTTATCTTTCAAAATATTGCACAATATCACCACCACCACCCACAAAGCCTTCCCAGACCCCTTCTTGCCCCTATCAAGCCACCACAGCACTGATTTTTTAATTTTAATCTTTTCAGACATATTTTGTACACTTTTCCATTGGTGTGTATGATGTGATAGGTATTTTAACAACATATTTATTCTTTTCCTTTTCCTTCTTCCACTGACCTTAAGCTCGACCATGTATTTCTTTAGCCTCATAGTCAGTAGAGTACGCTTCCCTTCCCCATGACATTGGGCATGAACATGTGACTCGTACACAGTGGAATGTGAGTGCATATCATGACAGCAGAGACTGGAATGTGTCTGTGCCTTTGGATTGCCACTGCCTTTAAAATGACTGCTGCATCTAGAAGGATCTGGAAGGAAGATGGGGTAGCCCTAGTACAACCAGTCACACAGCCTGGGGCAGTTACCTAGATCAGCCTATCTATGATTGAAACTGGGAACAGTCATGCAGCTTGACAGTAGCAACAGGTTTTTTAAAGTAAAAAATTTTAAAGACATTTCAAAAATGTAAATTATTACCAAGAATGCTATAGCAAATATTTTATGTACCAACACCCATAAGGGATGATTTTTATGCTTCATTATATTTGCTTAAGTCTTTATATTTATTCTACAAAAGAATCAGAATGTTGCAGATAATTTCTGCAATGTTATTAGTGGAATCTTGAAGTCTGGGACTGTATTTTGATCTTCGTTCTCCGGTGGCTAGAACAATGCTTGACACATACTAAGTGCTCCAAGAAATGGAGGGAAGGAGAGAGAGGGATGGGTGGAAAAGAGGAAGCAGACAGAATGAAGGTATGTTTATGCACCAACTCCACCCGATCGATGTAGTCACTGTGCTGTGCAGACATATAAAATGAGTGAATCGTGAGCATATAACCAGGGCTGGCTAGCTTGCTAGGTTATTTTAGGAAGCCTAAACGTTTTGCTGAGGTATAGACTGAACATTTTGAAGCAATATGAGGAAACAAATTCCTTACTAGTGAATTTTACGTCTTCTTCATTTTGTGCCTTTATCTTCTTCAGATCGCTTCATTGGCTTGAGATGCACCCAACACAAAGGAGAAATGACAAAATCAAGTGTTACTTTCTTGAAGATGTGCTCTTTTTAGAAGGAGACAAGTTTTTTTATTTAAAGAGGAAAAAAACAGAAAAAGGATAGAAATATTACAGAATTTTAGAAAAAAAAGATAAACAATAAGAAATCCCTAGTTGATAAATTACATATTGTTCTTTTAGAAAGAATTGTTCAAGTTACAAAATCAAAGCACACAAAATGGACACTCAAGCAGTGAGACTGCAAACAGATCTGTTCAACAATCCAACAAGAACTTAGAAATACGGCTATCTGTCCTACACACTTAAATATACATGCAGTTACATTTTTATAGCACTTCCTATTTCCTCTTTTTTATAATAGCAATTATACATTTTTAAAATTTTATTTAAAGAGAAGAAAAACAGAAAAAAGGGTAGCAACAATACAGAATTCTAAAAGAAAGAAAGAAGAAAAACCCACTAAGAAATCACTAGTTTATAAATTGTATATTGTCATCTTGGATGTAGTTGTTCAGGTTACAAAGTTAAAGGGTACATAGTAGACATTCAAACAGTGAGACTGCAAACAATTCTGCTCAAAGATCCAACAAACATTCAGCAATATGATCATCCATTTACACACTCAAACATACATGCAGTTATATCCCTTAGAGCACTTTCTTTTTCTCTCTTTTTTACAATAGCAATTACACATTTTGGTTTTATTACACTTATAGTTCTTATTTACTTTTTACACTAGAGACACAATATGATATTTATAAATATGATTCTTATTTATTTCACTAATGAGGATAGTCTCAAGTTAGGGAGACAAGTTTTAATCAATATAACTTTCATAATGTAAAGCAGTTAAGAGTGGCATTTTGGGATGGGATACAAGCCATCTGTCCTATGGATTGAAGGTGTGATTTAGACAGGGTTCTCTCCCCCAAAGTGAGAACACATAATCTATCCTAGGGCAGAGTATGTTATTTCATTTGCCTCTCAACAATTTCGTTCTGCCAGGATAATGCACTTCCTGAAATAATTCCAGTTTTGCCATGTGCAAATCTGAGGATTACCTTTTAGATGAGTTGGGTAAAATGATCATCTGGGGGTTTTTCTTTATGGAAGAACTCATGAATTAGGTATGGCCAGAACTTTTTTCATGAAATTAAATATCTTATGGTCTCTCTCACATTAAGCATTCCCTTTAGTCTTCCTAACTGGTAGAATTTGAAGCAACATGGGTGAAGAAACAAGCCATTTCTAAGTGTCCACTGAGTCACTTGTGTCTTTTTATTTGATTCTCACTTGATCTAACTCTGCCACCTTTCCATTATTGTCCCTACCACTTCTTTCCCTGCACTTGATGTGCAACCATTTTGAGCCACTATTGCTCTTCATGTCCACCAGTTCGCTTTTCACAGTCACTTGTAGCTGGGAATGGCAGTGCTCACCTGTATTTCCAGCTACTTAGGAAACTGAGGCAGGAGGATTGAGACTTCAAGGCCAACCTGGGTAACATACCAAGACATTGTCTCAACATGAGACACACAAACAAAAACTGTCACTTTAATGTTGATATTTCTTTAACCTAAAGTGTTCTACTTCTGTTTCTTCAAAGGTGGATCCCATGACTGACAAATACTATTTAATTAGAGCTTGTTAAGAAAGGAGAATTGCATGCCACACCCCAGGTATTGAGTCAGGATCTGTAATTCCTGTAACTGTGGTCCATATCAAATCTGAGAAGCATGGTTATTTTCTCTTTTTCTGCCAGATAACCCTTCCCATCCTTCAAAGCCCAGATAGTTCTTACTTTCTCTATGAAGATTTTATACCCACCCTCCAATAAATTAATAACTTTCTTTCTGTGGTATCTCCCTTACATATTTCTAATGTATCTCATTTCTCTACTAGGCTATGGGTTCCTTACATCAAGAAATTAAGTCAATTTCACTTCAGTTAACTTTGTAAGCCACTAACCTACAACATATTTTTTTAAATTAAATGAATAGCAATCTATTGTGAAGAAATTTTAAGAATTTTAGACAATGAAAATAAATACTTTACAATATTGGAATCATCTTTCACATGTAAATAACATCAGGTAGGCAGCTGCTCATTCTAAGTTTAGCTAGTAACTAAGAGTAGAAGAGCAAATCTATTCATGGAGATTGATTCTGGAGGATAATGGAATGAATACTTTGAGAGTGAAATTTTTGATTTCCAAGGTCCATTTGCAAAGATTAGTTTTAAAAGTGTTCTAAATGTACATGTCTGTATGTGTACAATGGCTGAGCCTATGAAAATACACTGAAAATGTCTATATGAATGTCTTTCTTTGTATGCAGTGTGTCCAAATTAATGTGTGTATGTGCATGTTCTACATCTTTGGATGCATCTGTGTACATGCAACTGTGCCCTTCAGTACCTTGCTGCTCAAACAAAAGCAAGAGCGGCTTTGGAATCACCTGGCATTGGTGGCACTGAAGAAACTCACGCATTTCCTGATGCACTGAATCAGAATCTGCATTTTTGTTCAAGACTCCAGGTGATTCACACACATATGAGTATTTTCAGAGGTGCTTTTCTAAACCGTCTCAGGCTGATGGGACAGGCTATGGCGTCAGCTCTAAATTACCATAAACTTAGACCTAGAAAGTTGCCAGAAAGAGTTGCTTCAGTTATCTGCAGTCCACTGGCTCATTACCTCACCCCTCTACTCTTCACACACTTGCACACAAAGAACTAATTTACAACCTGAAAAAAGATTGACCATATGTTTATCACAAGCACACAGGGGATATTTGAACCTCCATTGTCATTTGAGGATCCTGATAGGTCTTACAGTCTTCCTTGATCAGGAAGTGGTCATTTGTCCTCAACATGTTGGACAACTTGCCTCTTTGATTCAATAGAGCCGTTCATCTACTCTTTTCTTCCTTTTCTATCTTTTCTATCTTTGCTCTCCTCTCACTTACCTAACAACAAATTAACTTCCATTTGCTCCGACACTCCATCTCTAAAATTTAGATGTGGGCATTTTCTTTTTGCTTGTTTCATGTAGTGAGAGCTGGGGAACAACTGATATTCCTAAAATTCTAAAATACTTGTATATACCAATGTATAAGAAATTAAAGATTGGCAGAGTTAGATGAGGAAGAGTGCAGAGGTGTCTGCAAATTGAAGACCGAGAGATTTAAGCCCAAGGTCTGGAGCTCACTGCAGTGTCCCATACAAGTCCGTATCAGGAAGGTGATGGGTCTGCCATAGAAGGCTAAGAGTTTATGCTGGAAGCCAGAAGTTCACGCTGAAAGTCAGGAGATGACGTCCAAGCTAAAGGCAAAGATTAGGGCTCCTCAGAAGAACAGAAGCAGAACCAAGCATATCCTTCCTTCCTCATTTCTCTCTTATACCGTTCAGGCAAAGAGCCACTCTGGATGTGTCTTCTACCCCATAGGGTGTAGAATTGATGAGCTGATTTAGTTAAGCTTCTCTTAACTAAGCTTCTCAAATTGACACCATCAATCGACCATTACAGTACTTGAAAAAATATGCCCTTTCCTTTCCTTGAATTTGTCTTGGAAACCATAACTTTGATTAGTTGCACTGACAGTTAAGTATTCCCTTCCCCGTTGTATTATAACCCACCTGAATTTTCTTAAGACTGTGGAGGTTATACGAGGATCATATGTCTTGTATCTACTAGAAAGACACATTATTCAGTGTAAAAATAAAGGTATTATTTGGAGAAGGCTAAAGATTGCACCTGAAGATCATTTCAGTTTTGGTTTTTGTTTGTTCATTTTTGTTTTGTTTTTGAGACAGAGTCTCACTATGCAGTGCAGGCTGGCCTCACAGCATTTCTGCCTCAGCTTTCTGAGTGCTAAGATTATAGGCATGTGTCACCATGCCCAGCCATCTGAAAATCATTTCTGAACAGTGCACTGGAACTTATTTTTCTGTAAGCCTCTCTTCTTCAGGAAGATAACAGATGGTGCAAATGATGGCATAAAATGATCATATGATGCAAGTGGTGGCATAATATTAAACTCAGTAATACACAGTTGTAAGATTGGAAAACCAAAATGGTAAGAGGCTGTTTTCTAAATAGTAGTATGCATTTGAGAAAAGCTGCAATTTTAGTTGGCAAACCCAAGAGTTCAGAAGTGTCCATTCTCTTATTCTCTGCAATAAAATTAAATCTATATCTTAACATCCATCTGACTATTCCAACAAGCAATGTAAACTATCAGCAACTCTCAGGGTTGGGCAATCACCTTAATATCTTACTCAGCAGGGTAGTATTAGGTTAGGGAGATGAAACCCCCATCACTTAACTGTCTGTTTCTCTAACTTTGAGACCTACTGTCCAAGGTACATAGTCTCCTCCAATCCAAGTAGAAGGCAGAACTATTTTGTGGAGCTGGGAGTTCTGTGTCCAAAGCCTACCTGCCCTAGATTGCCCCTTTCTTATACTAAGTGAAATTTCTCCCTCCTCTCTTTAAATATCCCCAAATGCAGTCCCCAAAGATAAATCTCATTGGGTTTAAGTTTTTACAAAAACCAGGGGGTACAACTGTCTTTCAATAGCTGTTGCTGCTTTCTGCCCTGAGAAAATCTTCAAAGCAGAGAATATCAAGGATTTTATTACTTGCCCGAAACACCTAGGAATGGAAAATCTTAGTAAGTCAAGCCCAAGTTAACATCTCAGAATCATAGCTGGACTACTTTCTCAGACATTTGCACCTCATCATTTCCTTCTGACCTTGCTGCAGAGAGAAAAGGCTATCATTCTCTTTAGTTAATGGGACACAACCATCATTAGTCAGCTGAGGCAAGCTGATTCTATTATTATATTTCTCCTCTCTCCATATGTCAACTCTCATTTCCCCATCCCTCTAATATGTTCAATGAACACATTTAGTTGTGTGTACTTCATTGAAATCATCATTCATTTTAAAAATACAATTTTAATTTTGATTATCTGAAACATACTAAAAAGTTGCAAGAACAATAAAAAACTGGAATATACCCTTTCCAGATTCATCAGTTGTTTATGTTTTGCCTGATTTATTTTATAATCCTTTCCCTCTTTTATGCACACACAAACTCACAAATATAGCAGTATTTAAGGATAATTCTCCAGTGGATGATCAAATATGTCAGGAAAAATAAACATGTGATGAACTATATTTATTATATTTTCAAATATAAAATAAAAGTATTTTTCTTGATATATTTGAAAATGCATTGAAGGTTTTCAAAAATAAAGAGGAGAATGCATTTCTAGGATTACTGGTGGCTTGGATCATCTGTGCATGTACTAGTCATTTAAGCTTTTGAATTGTTATTTGAAGTTCTTTGCCACTTTTCTATTGAGCATCCTGCATTTTTATTCTTTTTATATGTGCCTTATACAGTGTAGATATCAATTTCTTATTTGTTTAGCATCAAAAATAACTTTTCTTGTTTGCTCTCTATTTTTTTTAGCTTGGAGCATTATGTGATCTACTGAACAGAAAGGACTGTGTGAACTATAGTATAAAGGGGTGGTCTAAAAATATTGCTTCCCATTAAAGAAATGCAAATTAAAACAACACTGAAATCCTGTCTTACCCCAGGAAGAATGGCTATCATCAAGAAATCAAATAACAACAAATGTTGGCAAGCTTTTAGGGAAAACGAAACCCTTCTACTTCATTGGTAAGAATGTAAACTAGTACAACCACTACGGAAATCAGTATGGAAACTCCTCAAAAAAAAAACAAACCCAAAATCTGGAAATTCCATTGGACCCAGTTATTCTCCTTCTAATGTCTTTCCAAAAGAGTTAAGGACACCATATTATGGTGATATCTGCATACACATCTATAGCACTACAATTCATAATAGCGCAATGTTTGAAGAATCCCTTGTCTATCAACAGATGAATGAATTTTTAAAATGTTATACTGACACATTATAGATTACTACTCTGCCATAAATGTAAATCAAAGATAAATCATTAGTAGATAAATGATGCACATTGAGATAAATAAACCTTAAATATAAGGTTTCTTATATGTAAGAAACCTAAATTATAAATAAAGAGCAAAGTAAAAGATAGATAATATGAAGTAGGAAGATAAATGTTTCACAGAGGGTATCAACAGATAGGGGAAGAAAGGGGGAAGAAGAAAAGGGGATGAAAAAAAAGAATGAGAATGTGTTATATACCTGCATCAACTCCACCCAAGGAATGTAAATATGTACTGCAAACATGTACTAGTAAAATATAAAAGCATAGTAATGTTGAGCATATCTAAAAGATGAAAAACTCCTCTCATTAACTTTCAATTAGTTACCACACAGTATACTATAGAGATTTTTTAACTTATACTATTTTCCAGATATTAAAACTTATTTTAATTTATTTATCCTTGCCTGTAGTCTAATCTTAAGATCATAGACTAAGATTTTGTAACTTGGGAAGTAATTTTGATACCATAATACTACCCATGTATTGTGGACAATTGGTTTTTCTCTGCTTCTCAGTTTATTAAATCAAATGAACTGTTTGACCTGTTATTTTGAAAATGACTCTTGGGAACACAAAATAGAAAACAAATTATGTAAATGTATTTTACAAAGTCCTAAAGACTAGATTGATTGATAGAGAACAATACATATATATAGAAAATTGTGGAAAGAGAGAACTTTATTAACTATCATAATCATCAAAAGAAGTGTTGCTTGTTGTTCAGAAGGACTGACGTTAGAAACAATATCACAAATATGCCTTTTTACACATTCCTTCTAGCTTTCTCTTTCAGTGTAAGGTAACAGGCACTGTTACTCCTATAATTATAGAGTCTACACTATTGTGCCCATTAGACTATGTACTCATATGTGACATATACCTTCTCATAGAATTATTACACTTCTCCATACATCTTCCTTTTTATTAAGAGAAAATACCTATTTTATTTTATTTTATTTTAGAGAAAAAATAATAAAAACAGTGATACAGAATTTCAAAACAAGATAATAGGAAATTAACAGTGGATAATGTATTGCTATTGTTATCTTTAAAGTAGTTCCTCAGATTACAAAATATAGGTATGAAAAATAGATCAAACAATATGAGCATAAGCCATTCTTTTCAATGAAGTAATAGAAATTAATAGTATCATTATCTTAGCTATCATAGCTATATATATATATATATATATATATATATATATATATATATCCCTTCTGTCTTTTCTTCTTTTCCCATCCTTTTCTCCTTTTATCCATCCCAGTAGTTTTTTCCTTTTGAGTAATTTCTTCCCCTTTCACAGTATCTGTTGTACATTTTGGATCTTATTTACTCTTCCAGTTTCTTGCACTGGGGAGACAATATGATGTTTACACATGTGAGTCTGATTTATTTCACTTATGAGTATGGTCTCAAATTACTTCTGTTTATCTAGAAAAGCCTCAAGTTTATCCTTCTTTATAGCTGAGTAGTACTCCATTGTATAAAAATGGATATCTAATTTTTTATCAATTCCTCAGTTGATGGGCATTTGGGTTATTTCCAAGATTTAGCTATTACAAATTGTGTTGCCATAAACATGGGTGCACATATATTGCTATGCTATGATGTTTTTAATTCTTCTGAGAAACTACCCAGAAGGGGACTAGCTGGGTGGAATGCAACCACTAATCTTACTTTTTAAGGAATCTCCACATTGATTTCCACAGTAGTTGTACCCAGTCTACACTCCCACCAATAGTGGAAAAGGGTTTCTTTTTCTCCACAGCCCCACCAGCATTTGTTATTGATTGGTTCCTTGATAATAACCATTCTTTTTAGGGTGAGATGGAATCTCATTGTTGCTCTAATTTGCATTTCTTAAATGACAAGTGTCGTCAAATATTTTGTCATATATTTATTTACCATTTGTATCTCTTCATCTTAAAAGTGTATATTCATCTCAAATGCCCATTTTTGGACTGGATATTTGAATCTGGGAGGCCTAGTTTTTTCAATTCTTTATATATTCAAGATAGAAGTTTTGTGCCTGAGGGACAGTTGGCTAAAACTTTTTCCTACTCTGTGGGTTTTCTTTTCACACTGTTGGTGATTTCTTTTGAAGTGCAAAACTTTTTAATGAAATGAGATTTCAGTTGCTGATTCTTTGAAGTACTTCCTGTGCAGTTTTAATTTTGTTCATAAACTCTCTGCCTACCTCTATCTCTTCAAGATTTCTACCTACATTGTCTTCTAGTAGATCTAGTGTTTCTGTTTTAACATTTGGATCTTTGATCCATTCTGACTTTAGTTTAATGCATGGTGATAGACATTAGTCTAGTTTTAGCTTTTGCCATGTGGAAAGCCAGTTTTTCTGGCACCATTCATTGAAGGGGATTTCTTCCAGTGAAAGTATTTGGTTTCTTTGTCAAAGATAAGGTGACTGAATCTGTTGGTAGTTGTGCCTGCATCTTCTAGTCTTCCATTGATCATAAGTTGTTTTTTTTTGTTTTGTTTTTCTGCCAGTACTGCATGGTTTTTCTTACAGTAGCTTTGTAGTATAATTTCAAGTCAGGAACTGTGATGCCTCTTGTCTTAGCTTTGTTGCCCAGGATTGCCTTTGCTATTTAGGTCACTTCTGTTTCCAAATGAATTTTAGGAATATTTTCTCTAGATCTGTGAGGTATGCTAATGGCAGAAAATACCAATTTTATAGGCAAAAATATTTCAATCTCTATCAAACTTTTTAAGAAAATTTCCCATCAAAACCTATAATTTGTATTTCTATACCAAGAACCATAACAAAGATCTAAACATGTGTAGCATAAAAGCTCTGACTTTAAACAGAATATATGTTTATATCTGGTAAATATTTGTTGCATGATCTTGTTTCTTCCTCTCTCAGTTTCTTTCTAAGTAAAATGAAATAAACATGATAATACCTCAGAGGGATGGTGTCATTACTTAAGCATTAAGCATTACATAAAGTGTTTGATAGTATTACTATTTAATTTGATGAAATTAAATCTATTCTTTGGGATCCTTAAAAATGAAACTGATCATGTTCTGATTCTGGGAGTTGTTTAAATGAGACAGATAAGTATCACAGTAACAGAAAAGGGGAAGTGTTTTTTTCTAAGCCACCACTTGATTCAAAACTTTGTCCTATCTCAGTGTTGGCCCTCCCCTCAAAGACTGTGGGGTCTAAGAAGGGAGGAAAGTGCTGGTAAGAGGCTTATTTCTCTTCCACTCTTCCTTTTCTTGCTATTAAAATAGCTCAGGACCTGGGAAAATATGTAATAACACATGGAACAAGGTCAAATTCAGAGTGGAAAATTTGAGATGAGTCCTCAAAGTAACCTGGGAGCTCACAGTAGAGATCTGAACAGGTTTGAATAAGCTGGAGGCTAAAAAGCCAGTAAAAAAGACCAAACTCAGAAATCTGGACCCTGGTGAGCAATGGAGAAATGGCAACTTGCTGGTAACCAAAACAGGTGAAAAAGTAGCCACTTGTAACCATAACACAGCTCTCCCCAGAAACAGTAAGACAAGAGACAGAAGAAGCTTTTTGACTGCCAAAACTAAACAGTTATTCTTCAAGAACACAGGATCAAGCAAAGCTGAGGATTGAGAAACCAGAAATCCAGATTGGGCTAAGGTCAGAAGTGCAGTAAAGTCTCAACAGCAGGACATGTATAGCAATCATGTAGATGCCAACAAAAAAATCTGTCCAACCATGAGGCATCTTATGCCTTGATTCCTAGGTTAAACACTGAATGCAAGGTTTCCACAACAATGAGTGCAGATAAACATGCATGAGGCAATCCACCTTACCACAGTATTTGGGAAGTATGGGGGCGACTGAACCTACATACTGATAATCAGTGACAAAATCAAGGTTGAACTTTATTGGCTATTACAGAGATATTATCAATTTCTGTAGGGGTTTATAGATCCGAAGTTGACATAAAAGTAATCATTTGGTATAACCATATATATACAATAATAAAAAGATTATACTATGAATTATTACCTAAATTCAACTAACGCAGCTAATTATTCTTGTTTCATTGTGCTTTAAAGAAAAGACAGAAAAGTGAACATCTTTTATCTTTAAGAACTTTTCTCAGTAGCTACCAGAATGGTCTGGGCCTGTCCGAGTCATTCTTTCCTCTGACCCACTGCCTTCTCTTCATGCTTGTTTCGGTACGTTCTCATACTATACTAGATACTGATCTCTTCTGAAGTCTTCCTGTCTATCTTTGTTATCCTATACATGGCCTATGATGCTTATTTTAGTCACATGACCAGTCTTTGTTGTGACAGCAATGGGATTTCACTGGTCTTTATTGTACTTTCTTAATCATTCACTAATTCTCTTTTCATTTTCCTAAGTATTCATTGTTGCTATGTCTTTCAGACTAGGGCATAGAGGTCTAAGTGTCTTGTAGCAACAGCTATGTTGCAGTACAGAGTTCTGTTCATCTGGAAAATATTTTTCCATTACCATCTTCTTCCTTCATAAAAGTAACAAGTATGTTGAAGAGAGGCAATCAAAATGCATGCTCAGGATATTTAGGGAGTGCTAAAACAGAAGCTTGCATATGGAAATAGGCTAGAAGCCAGAAACTAAGGTAGTCCAAAGAAGCAAAGCTAAAATTTTGTCACAGATATTCAAATTAGATTATTTTTGTGTTCCTTTGACCTAAGCCAATCATGGTAATTCTGTTTCCATTTCTCTGAGACTGGAAATTCCATTATCTTTGCTAGAGATAAGAATTGAATCCTAGTTTTAGCTAATGAAAAGTTAGGGATAATTCACTGGGGTTTAGGCTGGGAGAGGTGTGTTTGCCCAGTAAAAAAGAAAGAAAATTGTGGGGGAAGATAGTCTTCCTTGTTCTGGTCTTGCTTAGGACACTACCCATGTCAGTATGTGATATCTTTTGCTATGGCAGTCATCATGTGACTAAGAGGGGATCATAAAGAAGTGAATACATCCTACGAAATAACAATTTCTGATGCTTATATAACGTTTGTATATTGTTGATGGCTTGAAAATTATGTTTCCAAACCTAATCTCATTTAATGCTTAAACAACATTGTAAGCTGGTTAATAGATGTGCTCAGTAAGGATCTAAAAATCTGTAAATCCAACCTAAATGACAAGACAATGGTAGATATAGTAAAGTTTCCAAGCATTTCCCTGTAGTTTTCTAACTAATCCTGTATAGTGTTCTGAAATAGTTTCTAATGTTGTCCAAAATGAGCTTTCAAATGAGGCTTTAGATTTAAGACCCTTGGGATGCTGCAAAGAAAAGCAATTAATGTTCTGAGGCACAGTTTGTATTTTGTTCAGGAAAGAATATTGGGATGGTTAAAGGCAAAAGGAGCAAGGCAAAACTTTAAAGAGAACACAAATACTTGACACAATTTAGGGGCCAATTACTCAGGAAATGCAAAAGGTTCCATGCCATTTCAGAAACTCATGGGAGTAGAGCTTGAAAAGCATCTATCATACATATTTTATTATCATTTATTTGAGAGATTTCACAATAGGATTTCAAGACAAATTCATTGCCACTGGATTCTGTATTTCTATCTTCCAAGTAGGAATTATTTCATTTTTTTAAGTATTAAAGAGTCTTATTAAGTTAGTAATCATATAGAATTAAATGCTGTAAAGTGATATTGCCCTAAAAATTATAGCACTTGCAAATAAAGTAGAATAAAGGGAAGTATATTTATTCAGCACTTACCATATAACAAAAAACCATGTTATATAATCTGATACTCCCAACACATAAGATTATCAATATTCAATA
The DNA here is from genome assembly GCA_004027455.1 of Hydrochoerus hydrochaeris. Lineage (NCBI taxonomy): Eukaryota > Metazoa > Chordata > Mammalia > Rodentia > Hydrochaeridae > Hydrochoerus > Hydrochoerus hydrochaeris. Next base: position 144,689 of record PVLA01002466.1, read on the forward strand.
AAAATGAGTAAAACGAGTAAATCATCAATTCAATGCAACTAGTTTTTAGTTTACAATACAGCAGACCATCATTCAAAATTATTAGACATCTTTTTTGTTTTGTTCTTTTTTTATTTATTTTACCAAAAATCAAGCCCACAACCTTGCAAGCAGTTGCTGGGCCACTGAGCTACATCCCCAGCTAGACAGCCTGTGCTAACAAAAACCATTCAGTCAGTTCAATTTTTAAAACCAAGTCAAAAAACTTCATTTTAGTCCTTGCTGAAAAAAAATATACCTGCTAAATTGAAAAAACCTTTCAGTTAATTATTTTGAAATTGAACAGCCACAGCATTTGGAAGGATCTCAAACAAGCTGGTTAAATGAATCTGGCCTGGGGGTTTCTGATGTGATTATCCTTCTACTTCATATTTGATGAAAGCAGTTTAGATGAGTTACCTTATTCAATTACCCCCAAATCCTATGAAGTATAGATTATTCACATTTTAAAAATGAGAAAAATGCTTGGAAATATTAGCAGGATGCCAAGGTTGAAATGCAAGGAAAAGGAAAAGACAGGACCCAAATCCAAGTGTCTTGCTCCAAAGCCCATGCCTACCTACAGCTCTTTGCTGTAACTGCAGCGTGACTTTATTTTAACAAATGATAGAAAGAAATTCCTGTGAATTCCTAAGCCACACAATGAACTGCTTCACTAGGTGTAGTGTCTTCATATAATTTTTCTTGGAGGATGATTTTATGTGTTTCCTATTTTGCTTCCTGAGGGAGTTGCTGAAGGAGCAAAGGAGAAGCTGAGTTGTTATTTCCAAGAGATGCTGTTTGACTCAGATCCTGGGTCAACACCACAGCAATACCTGCCGCACAAGCACATGTTGCAAGCATCGATTTGATGCGTGTGTGAGTGTGAGAGAGAGAGAGAGACGCTGAAGATTAGACCCACTGTCTCACACATGCTAAGCGATGCTCTACCAATGAGCTACATCCTCAACCCTTATCATGTTATATATATATATATACCAGGGATTGAACTCATGACCTTGCACTTGCCAGGCAGGCACTTGTTCTGCTGAGCTAAACTCCCAGCATCATTTTAATTTTTAAACTCATGTTTCTGTGCATTTTAATGGTCTGATTGAGCATCAGTGGAAACATCCAGTGCCCGTCAGTCTTCCCACCCTGCCAAAACCAAGCTTAGTATGGTTATTTAAATAGGCAGACACAGGCAGGCACCGTGTTAATCAAATTGAACATTAATGTTAGTGGAAATAAATGATTAGATGGGAATTGGATTAAGACTTGAATCGGAGTCTTCCCCAGTCTCCTAATTGAGTAACTTTGGGAAGTTACTCAATTTCTCTCCACCTCAATTCCATTATCTAGAAAAATACTTCCCAGACTGTATTTCCTAAATTTTCAGTCCATTTCAGGAGAAATGCTTTTGTAAAATACCTTAAAATGAATTTCTAGGAAAATGTAGAAAACATAGACTCATAAAATATACACTCTTTTTTTTTAATATAGATTATCAGATGCAACAGGCAGAAAACTACTCTGGTTGCTGAAAATTTCTAAACACTTACTCTCAGTTACTCTCTCATTGTGGACTGAAAAGAAAGAATTCTCAGCCTGCCCTCAGTCCAGGAACCACCACTGATTTTTGAAACAAGTGATAAAATACCTTTGTTGGAGGGTGGTTGTTAGAATTCAATGCATAGTGTGTGTGAAAAGCTTAGAAAAAATGCCTGGCACGTACAAAACATGAGGAAATGCACCTTGGTTCAGTAAAATTAAATCCAGCATCTCTAAGGAAAGGGCACAAACACAGAATCTCAGGGAAACTGGAGACCAGGTGAGCCCATAACTAAGGGCATCTGAATTTGTCCCCCACTACCTACCAACCCATCAAGATTTTCTTCTTGTTTTCTCTGTCTGTCTCTCTGCCTCTCTCTCTGCCTCTCTCTCTCTGTCTCTCTGTCTCTCTGTCTCTCTGTCTCTCTCTCTCTCTCTCTCTCTCTCTCTCTCTCCCAATCTCCCTCTCTCTCCCTCTCCCACCCCATCACAGATCTCTTTGTCTATTCCTCAGAGTGGAACAAAATGTTTGGCCATGCAGGGAAAAACAACAGATAAGAATATCACCAACCCAGTTTACAAAGTATAAAGTTTTTTGTCCCAACCTAGCTTGTTTATTCTTTAGTTCTATGATCCTTTTGGCATGAAAGCTCTTGAGCCAGACTGGTAATGACCAAGCTCTATTCTTTAATTGTTTGTCCTCCGCAAGTCACTTAATATCTTTGGGTTTCTGATCCCTCAAGTTTAAAATGAGGAGAAAGTAATATCTGTCTTACAAAAATTAAATATATATATATATGTGTGTGTGTGTATAGAGAGACAGACAGACAGACAGACAGACAGAAAAAGACAGAGAGAGATACAGAGAAAGAGAGACAGAAACACAGAAACATGGAGAGAGATAGAGACAGAGACAGAAAAAAGGCAGAGACAGAGAGCGATACAGAAAAGAGAGACAGAAAGACCAAGAGACAGAAAGAGAAAGATAGAGAGACAGAGACACAGAAAAAGAGAGAAACAGAGACAGAGAGATACAGAGACAGATATATATATGTATATATATATATATATATATATACATATATATATATATATATAGAGAGAGAGAGAGAGAGAGAGAGAGATGAGAGAGGCTTGGGTACAGTGTTAACTACCATCATCAACAACATCATTTTCAACCTTACAAGGAAACTCCTGGGTCCTTCGGCCTCTAAGCTCCTGGTCAGTCTCTGTACAGCAGAAGTCATCCTGAGCACCCCTTAGAGAAACATCTTCCTAGGTAAAATCTCCTCCCCAGCACAGATCCAACCACATCATCTACCTGACTAGGAACCACATTCTCAGAGACAGCTTCCACTTGGTATGATAGTCCATTTCCGAGTGATTGGTACCAGGAAGAACTTTTTTTAAAGTAGAATCTTTCAACAACCTGGAAGTGGCTTGTCCATTCTGGCCTACTGAACACATAACTTTACTTTAACTTTTACATAATATGCAATGCAACTTACACTGTGTTTTGAAATCCAGAAACCATTTCCTCTCTGTAGGTTTTGTGTTGGTTTATCTAGTACCACAATAATGCTTTGTAAGAAACCACCACAAACCACATAACTATAAACATTGATTACTCATGCATGCAGAAGGAATGCTATGAGGTTTTGCTGTTCTTGGCTCACATAAGCAACTCTTCTGGTTTTGGTTTAGACTTATTTTAATGTGTAGAGACTGGCTGGTTGTTGACTGATCTAGAATGGTGCTATATTGGCTTGACTATTCCCTCAAAACTTCTGCGTTAAATACTCGGTCCCCAAGGTGGAGACTATCATTGGGTGATGACGTGGACTTTAGGAGAGAAGGCCTTCAGGTCAATGAGGAATGCTCCAGGAAGGAACCGTGGAAGCCCTGCACCACCTCTCTTGTACCTCGGCCATGAAGTGAGGGGTTTTGTGCTACCACACACTCCCACCAGGATATACTTCCTGGTCACAGGCCCAAACACAGTGGGAGCAGCCAATCATGGAGTGAAATTTCCAAAAGTGTGAGCCAAAATAAAGCTTTTCTATTTATAAGTTGGTAACATCAGACATTTTGTTATATGATAGAAATCTAACTGACACAGATGCTTTCAGCTGGGATGATGGGGGTAACTTAGCTCTGTTCTATGTTTCTTTCATCTCCAACGAGGCTAACACAAACATGTTCTCATGGCCATAGTAAAGGACCAGATAAGTAGAAACTCAAATACTTTTTAGGTCTCTGCTTGCACCACATTTGATAATAGTCCATTGGCCAAAACAAGTTACAAGGCTGAACCCAGAGTCCAAGTAGAAGAGCATGAGATGGCAGTGGTCATGGATAGTATGCTCATGCAATATTAATTCTGCCATTTCTCTATGTTCCTGTCCACCATGTTAGGAAAACTATTTGCTAATTCAGATTACCAAGTTAGGATCCTGTATCAAGCCACGATGTTGCTGCATATACACTCTATAAAGTTTTACCTGACTCTATAGAATACTTTTTCTTCTCTTTTTTCTCTTGGTAGGAAAAAAAGTATCAACAGAAACAGAACCATTTTTAATAATGAATATATGAAAATTTCATGTCACAATCCCTAGGATAGCTCATAATTCCTACTGAGATCAGTCTTCATCCCACGTTATTATAGTATTCTCAACAAATGAATTTAACATCCAAGGAATAATACTAAAATAGCTACTTATTAGAGTGAGTATTTTTTCTTGTAAAACTTGCAAAATATAAAATGAGCTTTCCTACTGAAGGTAGACTCCAGGGAGATTTCCTGTTTCAGGAATTTGATATCTTCCTCTGTTTTCCTTTCAGATAAGAAAAAAAAATACTGTATTTTTTTCTTTCAGATGTGCTTCCCGATTTAGTGGAGAATCACTGTTTCCATTCCTTCAGGAAGAAAATTATTTTCATTCACATGAAATTTTTTAGATGACATATTGGATAAAGTGAAATATGATGTTTGTCTATTACCAGTTAATTCTCCAGTCAATCCTTTACGGAAGGTTTCCAGATTTCAGCAACTGTTCTCTTCCATTTGAAGGACAAAATCAGAATTTCCTCATCCCCATTGCAGTAAAGGAGCTATCTGTGCATACATGTGAATATGCGTGGAGGGATGACATGGCAATAAGAAAGCCGGGATGCTTGTCTGGACTCAACTTGCCTGCAGCTGCGCTTGGTTCACTGAGTAAAGTCAGCTGAATAATTCCTCCTAAAGATGGGTGAAACAACTTGGCATGTATGCATAAAGAGCATCATGCCATTGCATACAACCTGTCCTGTACCGCCCTGGTCTTATATACTGACCTCACGCTCTTGCACAAAACTTGAACTCCAGGGTCAGTCTGCTTTCAGCTGGTATTTCCATAAGGCAGTTTTCAAGTTCTGTGACACTGATAATGATTTCTATGAACTTGAGGTCATTCATTTGTAAAATAAGAATGTATTTTTGTACCTATGATATCAGCCATAGAGAAAGTCACTAAATATGAATTTCCTACCAACCCCACTTTCTCAGCATTCCCTTTCTCTAGTGTCCAACTTTCTACTCCTCACTTCTTGGTCTTTTTCTCCTTGGTGTAGCCTCAGACTCATAGGAATTATGTAACCAGATGACAGAGGTGAGGAGGCACCTAAGGAAGCTGAATCTTGAGTTTGAAGCTGAAAATTTCTGTAGACATCAGTGCAGAAAAGCAGTAACGTTCCTGAGTGAAGAGAATCAGAGGAAAGGAGGGAAAAGGCAGTGTGTAGTTTCCTCTGGAAGAGGAGGGTGGAATTTTTAGTGTTTCACTGGCATGTGACCCAGGCTTTCAGTGGGAGCAAGAATGAGTCTGAAATGACTTGATTTTCATGGAAATTATCGTTTAACTTTGATCTTAAGAGAATGTCATTGAGCCAAGTTCTGATGTTTAGGTTTTGGCAGAGGGAGTGGAGGTTATGGGAAAGAATAGGCTAGATGAAAAACACAAAGTAGACTTTTTTCCGGGAGGAATAGTTTGTGTGTGTGTGTGTGTGTGTGTGTGTGCGTGAGCTTGTGTGTGAAGAGTAATGTGGGGTGGCAGAAGCAAGGTACAGGGGATCCCCTTTTGCCCTCAGGAATTCAGCTTTTTAAAACAGAAGTCTTAGAGAAGCTGAAAGAAGACTGTTTTTAATTCCCTCAGTTCCGCGGCAGTTATAAACACTGGAAAGAAAATGGGATTGAAGAATGTCTGGTAAAACAGGCACTATAAACCTTTTATTATCATATTTGCGGCTTCTGGGGTATGACTCTAATGCCATCTTTTAAGATTCTGCTTAAAGCAATGGTGTTTAATTTTCAATTAAGTTTTAAAAGTTATCCCAAGTATTTCTTCTCTCCCTTCAATTAATTTTCCATTTAAGTATATAATTTCTTTCCTGAAGAAACTCATGCCTTGAGAAGAATGCACAGTTTAAGTGTTTTCACATTGGAAGAGATTTATTAATGGAGTAAAACAATATGGAGATAAAAAGCAGAGCATTGTAGGGGCAGGAAATACCACAAGTGTTCTGTCCTGGCTGGTCTCAATTGGCTGTATGATCATGGAGGAACTCTATGTCTGAGTCTTAACTCCTGCATTTGGACTACATGAAAGGTAAAGGTCATTCAGCTGTGAAAATGTGACTATAATTAACCTTGAAGTAAATATACACCCAAAACAGAGTTTATATGAAATACTACCAATCTACCTTCCTTTTAGTATCTGTAGATTTTAATTCTATAGACAAGTAATTACTACAAACTTCAATTACTTCATGCATAGGATGGAAATTGTATTATTTACCCTTTTAGGTTTGCTATGAAATTTGCCTAAGAAAGTATTTGCAAAGAGTTTAGTGTAGTAACTAAACTTAGCACCTCAAGGATTTTTTTAAAGAAGGATGACAAGAAAAGCTACCATGCTTCAATTAAATCACCCTGTGGCCCATTTGAGTAATTGTGCCCTTTCCAGTGTATTCAGATAAATAATGTAAAGCAGAATTAGAAAAATAAACATGATGCTGATGTGATCATCACTAAAAAGGCTCTGTTCAAATCAGTCCTCATACCATCCCATAAAGTAGACGAAACTATCATCCTAATTTTATAGGTGAGGAAACTGAAGTCACAGAAAGGATTAGTGACTTGCTCAGTAGCACCGTCTAAGAAAGAGCACCTCTCACACTGTCCTTAGTGAACATGAGTAGTCATACTGTCCCTCGTGTATTTGGAGGAAAAAATAGAAAATTGCTATTTCTCTACCAGCTTTTTTGGTTTTTGAACAAACAAAACAATGGCTGAATAAACAATGTACTCCTGAGTCAATCCAAGAAGTACCATGCCTGCATCCTCCCACATGGTGCTAATGAGCAGAACAAGGAGGTTGAACATTTGTCTAATGACATTAACTAACACTGCCCCCAGCATGGTTATTATGAGTGGAGCTATGCTGTGGCTTCACCAGGCAGGTGGTGGAAATTCTTAATGAAGACTACACTCAGATTATAGCATGTTGGTGTGTTTTATGATGAGATTCACCAAAAGTTGAAAACCTTTTCCAGTTGGTTCAGTTGTCCTCAGGGCTAATAGGAGGGCTTGATGTTAAGACAAGAAAAACTAAATATAAATTGTGCGAGACCCCCCTTTCCCCACGCATGTTACAGGACTAGTACAGAATGTTAATAAAAGAAACTCCTGTGGTGCTTTTTATGAAAGGAAACTGACAGGAGGTAAAACATAGACTCAAAAGACCTATCATGACTAAAGAGTTCCAGCATAGGTTGTGAGACATCTTATTTATTGAGGAAAGCAAATGTGCTGAGAATTGTGTGCATGCAACTACTTGTGTGTGTAAATGAGAAAGTGAACTTGTTGCAGAATTGGATGTTGGTGAAGAAGTTAAAGAAAATGCTGAGTTGCTTTCTATACTGAGAGGAGAAATGTATTCATGAAAATGCTGGGAGCTGAAGTGTTGAAAAATTATTTAATAACAGTGGAACAATTCATGATTAATTCTAGGGAAATAGACTAGAGAAGAAAATTCTTATTCTGTTCTGCCTCGTATACCTCACAAGGTCATGCCAAATGTGTATGTTAATTTTTTTTTACCCATGAGTACAGTAAACACATTCAAATTCAATTAAATGTGTATGTGCTAAGTTGGCAAATAAGTCAACCAGAAAAGGACAAAACACTTCCTTTTTAAAAAGTTATTCCAGTCTTAAGAGGAAAGTTTTGGTAAGATCAAAAACTTTAAAAATTTGTATCTGTTTGGGATCCTCTCTATTCAGCTTGTTCTTAGTAATTTTTCTACTAACCCAATTGCTTGGGAAGGAAAAAAAATTCCTATTCAAATCAAGTTCTCAGTGCTCACATTCAGATGCCACCATTTTGCTAGTCTACATACCCACTTTTGGCTGGATTTAGAATCTTTGTAATTATAATTAACATTTTTTCTTTTGTTTCTTTTTTCCTAATATAATGCTTAACCTATCTTTCCATTCTTCAAATGAGCAGTGAGATCAATAGTGAGACTTTTATTAGTAAAAATATAACAAATTAAGCCAAGCTTCCCAACCTCTCCAAAGACAAGGATATTTAATGTACCTCAACGTTGACTCTCTACGTTTTTCTGTTTAAGATCTGAATTTCTTCTTAATTACGAATATCAATTTGTGGTAGCTTGAGCTTAGCTAAGAGACACTGTGACCCTAAGGATGCTGAAGCAACTTTTGTATTCATATCTACTCATTATTAGACAAGACTAGCTTTTAACTTGAAGTAAAAGAAGTTAATTTATACACCATTATTACATGCACCCAAATACTATTCTGGGCTTCACATATATAGAAACCCAGCTCTGTTCTTAATTATTCATGCCAGTGGAGGGGAAGCAGAAAAAATAGACACAATCCAAAACTCTTAAATATTTTAGTTTAGAATGTACTGTTTGATTTTTATTTAGAACAGAAAAATTTATCAAAATGATATGCGAACTTTTAACAATTCATTAGGCACCTGCTCTACGCACAGTGCTAAACACAAGAGTAGATTATAGGGTATAAATGGATTGTCACTAAATCACTTATATACCGAGATATTGAAACAGTCAAAAGGAGTAATAAATGGTACACGTGTAGTATTTTCTATAGAGAGCAAGGCAGTATTGGATCTATTCATATCAAATAATGAGAGGCTAAATTCTTGGTGATGAGACAATGAAGTATGCAGTAAGTTTCTAGTGTAAAATGTACCTTCACCTAAGTTGACAGACTTAGGAACTATGATTTTAAGAACTGGAGAATTGTTCCATGTCTCCAGAAAATTATAGAGAGGAAAGCCCAAGTAAGGCCATGGCTTTCTGGCTCCACTATGGGTAACAGGAAGTGACTTGGCAAGGTACTGTGTGGCAGCATAACAGAGCCTAAAATTTCTGCTTTTTGACCTCTTATTTAGTGGAAGAATAGGATCCTGTCCTCTGTTATTGCTGTAAAACAGCATTTCTCTCAGGAATAGCTTTAATTGCTACTTTGACTATGGTCACAAAAGACATGAATCAATTCCACTGAACTGAGTAACTGAGGTTTAAAATTACAACCATATACTAAGCCAACCAATGTCCCAGACATATTAAACAACTTACTCTTCATCAAAAACTCCACACATTTTTTTTCAGAGCTGGAGTTCAGCTGGAATACATCCGTATGATAGTAAAAGTTGTTGAAATATTAAAACACTTCTGTACCAGTTAATAAAAGGTCAGATCTCTGATCCTTCTTTTCACGCCCATACCACCACTTAGAGATACCCAGATCCCCCCCAACACACACACACACTAAGTTCTCATACTTGAGTACATAAAAGCACCAGGGCCCTCAAATATCTTGCTTCAACACTATGGGATTTGTCCTGATTGGTCAGTTCTGGGGCCAGCCTTCATTGTTATTGGTCAGTGCTAGGTTAACTCTTCATCACAGAACTATACATACACAGCTGACTCTGTCCACAGGGTAGTAACTTCTACTCACATCCACCAGGAGAGGAGTGTGCAGAGCATGAATACCATGTGGTAACAGGAGCCTTCTTAGACGTTGCATTGTTTGGGTGTTAAGAGGAAGGCTTTAGGGTGGGGGAATCATACCGTATTTTTTAACCTCAAAAGAATTAAAGTTATCCTACTACTTACATAGTACAGTCATATTCTTTTTTTTTTTCTTTCACTTTTTTTGTTTGCTTGTTTTTGCAAAGTCTACTCTTTAAAAATAGACTTTTTGTATCAAGCCAAAGATTGGATTTCATGGAAATACTGAGGAAGAACAACAAGGACAGGCAATCCAATTTGGATCTAACCTTTCTTTCCTAAAATAATTATTTTTGCTGCAGCCAAGTTTGATTTGGCCTCTAGAAAATCCAGATGAGCAAAATAATGGAGTAATTATGATTTCACACATGTACCCCCAATCCTAAATTTGTCTTATCAAAATGGATATTTTGATATCTGATCTAGAGAGTTCCAAATTGGCTGTAAGGGTTAGACAATAGTAACAAGTATGTTTTTTGAACAGTTGAAATAGGTGACAATTTATCGAATACTTCAGAAACACCTAGAGCTGTACTGAGTGCTTTACATATACAACCACACTTAGTCCTTATAACAACCCTGTGAAGACTACAAAATATTGGTAGGCACCTCACATAGTGACAGTAAGAATTACTTAGTGAGTCTTGCTTCAATTACACATATGTACGTGTTGTTGGACAAAGAAAGAAAGAATGAGAAAGAGGGAGAATATGCAGGACTCTAAGTAAGACACATTTCTTACTTTGGTTGTCATCAAAAAGTAACCATTCTGCTCTAACCACTCCTTCTGTTCTTAAGATCACTGCCAGTAACTTAACCTCAATGTAAACACTTTCTTTCAGCCTTGGCAACTTAGGAAAGTTATTATAATTTTTCTGTCACTTTCATATATACAATAAAATTTATACGTAATACTTTACATAAAATGATATATAATAGAAGTATTAAAAGGAACCACATGCTGTTTGTCAACCTGATACTAACTAACTAGGTGTGAAAACTTTGGCAACCTTAAGTAAGAGTAGCCTTCCTAAATGTTACTTTTCCCATTCTCAAACTGGAATGACTATGTGGGCACACAAACTTCTGCAAACATGAGATCATGTAAACTTTCACCATGTCTTGCACAGTAATTATTCAGTAATGACAAGCTACAATTAAGTTCTCTGAAAAGAACTTTCAGAAGAATCTGAAATCAGACAATCATGCTTAAAAATGAGAGAATAAATGTGTTATTATTCAGCCTCAAATCCTTCAACATTATGAAAACAAACATAGCTAAGCCTGTTTTTCTTTCAGTTTATTTATTCATCATTTATTGAATACCTACTGTGTGCCAGATGCTAATCTACAGTGACATTATAAGAGTATTTTCAAAATGAAATTTAAATTCACAGACACTTCTTAAAGTTGTGGTACATGAGAAGAGCACAGCGATAAATCACCCTGGCACTTTATTTTATGATTTTGGACAAGAGTGATCATCACTTGACTCTTACACCTAAGCTCTGTCAAATGAATTTCAGTGATAATAGCCTCATTTTTAAAAGCCATGTCCACCTGGCATCTGATTGATTGAATCTGAGGTCCCCACTTTCCATTTTTATAGCTTCTCTCTACACGCCACATCCAAGAGGATTGATTTTCCTTCTATATCATCTTTTCTACTCTCCAGTTCCCAGGTATCTCTGTTTTTTCTCCCACTCTTCCCTCCATCACTGATTCTCCTGTGCTTTGCCAATTATCTCTGACTCTGAGCTATGGAACTCACCTTTTTTTTTTTTGGTACACATTTCCAGTGGAAGATGTACTAGCAAAAAGCAAAGTGTAGGTTTTAGAGGCAGAGGCTATGGTACACTAGATCACTGATTTATAAATTCTTTGCTATACATCCTTTCGTGTGTGTGTGTGTGTGTGTGTGCACATGGGATAAAGGCACCTCACACCAAAAGCACTTCATATTTATGGAGCATGTGGAAAATTCAACACTATATTCCAAAGAACCATATACTAGATAAAGACCTCAAATTTGACATAAAAAATGAGATTTTCTCTGTTCACTATTAAAAAGTCACAAACAATAATTCAGTAACAGTATGTCCCCTTGGAAACTTACACAATTATTTTCACACACATTTATTTTATCTCATACATTTATTATGAGCATCTATTGACTCATAAAACTAGCCAGAAGATGGTTTGTTGATGTTGAAGAACTCCATGAAACACACAGAGAACATATTTGATTCTCATTCAGAGAAATCAAAGCTTAGAGTGTGACTTCCAACATCACTTAGCTAGTGTGTTAGTCAGCTTTTCATCTCCGGGACAAAATACCTGACATACACAACTTAGAAGAGGAAATCTTTCCTTGGTTGACAGTTTCAGAGGTTTCCATCTGTTATTGGCTGGCTCCAAGGTAGAAACATCATGGTGGAAGGACCCAGAAGAGGAAAACTTCTTGGCTCATGGCAGCCAGGAAGCAGAAAGAGTGAGAAAGAGCAAGAGAGAGGAGAGAGAGTGAGGGACAGGATATACCCTCAAAAATACACCAGCAGTGATCTACTTCGTCCTACCGCGTCCTACCTCCTAATAGCCCATTCAGTTTTGAATTATACTGATACTTTGATGAGGTTAATGTTCTCATGATCCAGTCACCTCCCTAGGCCCACCTCTGAACATTGCTTCAGTGAATACCAATCCCTCAAAATAGGAGTCTTTGGGGGCAACTCGTATTTAAACCATAACAACTAGTAAAGGGCACAGTTAGTGGTGGAATCTGAGACTTGCAAAGCCTCTGCTCCTGAGTCTGAGCTTGAGACACAGACATGACTGGTTGCCACCCTAGCACAACCCATTCCATGGATTGTGACCATGCCACACTATGGCATGTAGAGCGTCTTTAGCAGACTTGGATTACAGGATCCTTCTCAATGGTGGAGGAAGAGACATCTGGGTATAATCTTCTAAGGAGCTTTGCTAATGTACAGCAGCTGAATGATGATCCAAACTAATGTATGTCAGCGTAATTGTCACATCATTTTACTGTGGTGCGAGACTCAGCTCTAGAGCACCTAGATCCAAGTTTTCAATAGCTTTAAGACAACTAGAAGTACCCATTGGGCCTTAAGGCAAGATATCCCTGCCCATCCATGTCTTTCCATGCATTTGGCTATGACAGTACCCTCAAGGACTTTACATTTTGTCAGACATGGAAATCATACCTCTTGGATGCCAATCACCCCCAAAACATAAGCGTCAGTGACCTTGCCAATGTGGCGTTATGAGAGGATGGTGTATCATCTCATTATGAACAAGTTCCCAGGGAGCAGGGTTACAGTTGTACATCTCAAGTTTTCTGATCAGAAAATATACCCAGGAGAGTTCAACATTTCAAGCAAAAGCAAGGCTGAGACTACATGGGTACACATCACACAAAGATCTTTGCACCCAGGAGATTAAGTAGCTTTGAGCAGCACAGAATTCCACAAAGCTACACAGTGGAGAGGTAAAAGAAGAAAGACAGTCTGAATGGCCTGATGCATTCCAAGATCTCCATACTCCTCCCCTACTCAGAAACACAGAGGTGGGTTCACTTCTGGTTCTTCTATTACCTTCAATGCTGGTTCGTCTATTACCTTCCCTGGCCCACATTCCAGCACCATGGACTTTAGAGGTAGGGATTGACAGAGACTCATTAGATAAATAGAACCTCTTCGAACTAAAATCCCTCCAGGGGTCTGACCCCGGAGGATTTGCCACACAGGTCAACAATGGGGCCCAGAAGCCTTCTCCATTAACATAAGCCACAAGATGAACATCCCAGAAATGGAAGGATAGACATGATTGCCATAGACTATAAGCCCAACTTTAAAGGTGTTCACACCCAGGTTCCATAGATCTTTCTATTCCAGGATTCTGGACAGAGGATATTTTGCCCTCTGCTCCCCTTTTATCTCACTTCTGACATGGAGAGTTATATTTTTTTAACTCATTAAACTGAGCTTAGACACAATTTTTTTTTTTGAGAAACATCAATGCAAAACCTGTCCTATATGGGAAAAGCTATTTTATTCTTCTTTAACTTAAAGTCACACTAAATAACGTTAACAGTGATCTGATAGTTTGTATCATTTAATCTGAATAAGAACTTTTATTAGTACTTACTACATAAATGACATTCTCTTTTTCAGTTTGTGCTGTTATAACAAAATGCCATGAATTTGGTATTTTATAAATAAGAGAAATTTATTCCTACAGTCCTGGAGGTCAGAAAGTCTAAGATTGAATTACCAGAGATACCGTGTCTGGTGAAGGCCTATTTCCTGGTCATAAACAGCTGTCTTTTTGTTTGGTCTTCACATAGTGGAAAGGGCCAGGAGCTTTATTTTATAAGGACACTACCCTACTCACTTGGACTGTGCTTTCATGACTTAATTGCCATCAGGTCCAATACCATCAGGTTTCAAAACAAGATTGGTAGAATGACACATACATTCAATCTGTAGCAAATATGTAAACTGTTCTAAAGCCCAGGTTTCTTGACATCTTTGCCTCCAACAGTGTGAGCATTTGCACACTATGGAGTTCAGGTGACCACTGACTAATTTAGACAAATTTGGCTGCCTTGATACTTTGCCAGAACTATCTTCCAGCCTTGTCCACTGGGGGACCTATGATCTATCCTAAGAATGAAAAACTAGATTTAGATGGACTTCTCCTCTCTGTTGACAGTCTTCACTCCATGCCTCTGTTGGTGGACTTGATGGGTCACTTTGTCCTGAAGCGAGTTCTTAACATAGTGTCACTGGGCCAGCCATTGGTTGTTTGAGGGATGCTTCATTTTCAAGAGTTGTACAGGACAAACAATAGCCTTGCATATATTGTTTCTTTTATTTTAAAGTGAGATTAATTTCAGTTTGGTTGACACCTCAATAAGGGGACGATTCATTGCACCAGTTTGGTACAGAAAAAAGGTTGTTAATTTTTTTAAAGTTAAAAATGTGGTAACTATAGTTAGGTTACAGTTGTATACAAAATTGATGTCATTTTATTTAGGTGTATTTCTTTACACTATGGCCTGCCTGAAATCTTTTCCTGGAAATGAAAGAGATTAAGAACTTTCTATATGAAAGCATTTTCTCCCAAATAAGCCTGATGCCTTTATACACATCTGTATGTCTTGGAGGAAAAGGAATAGAAAACTTCCCTTTTCTCCACACTGTATATGTGTTGTGTTCAGTCACTTTGTCAAACACCTGTTGTTTTTATTTGAGACAGTGTCTTGTCTCCATACCTACCTGGCATATCCAAAGAAAGACACTAGATTCTAAAATTAGCAGAATAATTAACTTATGGTATTCATGGGGGTTTTATATTTGTATCTCATACTTGTTTTGACATAAAAATTCCTTCCCACCTTCTGAGGGGTGGGAAGAGCCTGAGACAATGAGATACAATGCCCTTATCCCAACCTCTTATTCATGCTACTGTACCACATTTCCTATTAGCAAGCAACATTCACTGTTGAATTTTAACATCACTCCAACCTGAATACTGTATTATCATCATCATGTTACAAGGGAACAACTTCATTTCTTAAAACTAAGCCACAACTAACTACAAAGACACAAAAATTTTTATGTATCACCAAGAAGAAGATAACGTAGACAGTTAATCTATGACATCTTATTATTTGTAGAACACACTCTAATTTCAGAGAAAATATAATATGGACATATAAGGGTCTTAGAATTGATAAAAGGGCTAACTAAAAATATGCAAACAATGAAATAATTTTCACAGGATTAAGGGTACATATATATTTAGGTTGGTGAGCTGAACTCCAAAAAGGGACAGCAGCCTCTTCCTTTTCCTTATAAAGATAATGTTACCATCTAGACGCATGATTCTAGTTATTACTTGAATGCTGGCTTGCTAACTTACACAATGGTAATAATAATCAACCTATAGGATCATTGTGTTTTACTGGTTCCTAGTTTTTCTCTTCTCAGTGTAGGCTAAAACAAGAACTTTTTCCCAAGGAACAGGATGGAATGCTTGTCTCACAGAAGAAGGTGGAGGAAACTTCCTCTTTGAAAGAAGCTTTACAAAGAGAGAGGCATTCTGTGAAAAATGAAAAGCAGTTGTATTATTTTCTCCAGAAGCGGGGTTGCAAGACCCAGAGAAACACTTCAATGTTCTTAAAACAAGAAATGGACTAATATTGACTCTTTGGATTCCCAAAGTAAGAAAAAAAGAAACTGGTGGAAAATGCTGTTTTATTAGCTAACACATGGCACAGTCCTGCTTAATTTACAAAGTAAGTTATTTACAGGCCTTCTTAGGTAAACATATAGCCATGTTTGCGTGTATGTCTGTTTTCTCAATATTATTATTGACATTATCCCCTTCCCTTCTCCAAAACTTCCCGATTAAGACCATAAATCATTATGTTTTATGACTTTCTTATTCATCACTAATGTTGTGTTGCCTTGGGTTGTTGGTTAACCGCTCATCTGCATATTTTATCTATTTTCACAGCTAGACTCTTGTTTCTTAAATTGCAGAACACACATCCTTGGGTCTGTGATATTTTAGGGAAAGGATCCATAATATATATATGGGGTATCTTTATGAAGTATAAATTCATACTTAAATATATTCCAATATAAGTAGGTCACAGAATAGAATTAAAGCTTTAGATGAGCATTAAATACTTAACATATTTAAACCTTCAAATAAATTTTGTTCTCACTAGCTTTCTTCTGTTTTATCCTGGGGACATACTTTCCAAACTGTGTTGAGGTACCATAAGACACTACTGCCTAGTCTTAGGCCACCACAGGATACTTTGTTTTTAATGCATGAAAACACAGATATTCAATATCTATAAGACAGTGTACAAACTATTTGCTCAAAATAGTACTATCCACTTTCAGTATTACATTATACCACATTGCTTTTGATAATATCATAAAACATTGTTGAGTTTTCAGCTGTTGCATCTGAGTTCATAATTTTAAGTTGTTTGGTGACCATCAGGCATATATCCTGTTAGTAAGCATTTAGAATTATTTAAAAAGTAATTACAAGTGTATGTGCTATTTTATAGCAACTTGTTATTAGGACATAAAAATTACTTGGACCTATCTACTTAATAAATGGAATTTTCAACCATTGCTTTTGGTGTATCTTGAAAAAGAAAAAATAAGACATTGCCATGAAACAAAAAATTTTGATAATCTCTACTTTAGACCATCATAGATCATGAAAAGTACATATTCATTCTTTCATGTTATTATACTTAACTTGACTGGGAAATCTGGATGGTCAGAGTATTTGATACTGTAATAATATCCTTAAAGACAGAGAATTATGTGTATGGTTTTCAGAGCTGTCATGTCTAACAGATCTCAAAAACTATAGCTATCAATAAATTTTTATTTGCTTAAATTCTGTATGGTTTTGTGTTTTTCTAAGGTTTATTCTTACTGCAAAGATATGGAAGAGAGATGATACCAATAGAATAGAAATTAAACAAACAATAGAAAAACTTGGTTATTTAGAAAAATTAATAAATTTAATAAGCATAGTTGCAGTGATAAAGAAGAGAATTGTAGCCATATTATCAATATGAAAATTAAAAAAAGAAAAATGCAGATTCTAAAAACCACTAAAAGGATAATAAGAAAATATTGTAAATGATAAATTTAACAAATTGCCACATTTAAAAAATTAGATAAAGTTGTAACATTTAAAAAATAATAAAAGTTTAAAACTGAATTAAAGAAAAGCAGAAAACTTTAATAGCCTTATAGTACTTTAAGAAAATGAATTTATAACAATAAGATTCATGAAATATGTATTTTTAAATAAAACTCCAGGCTTAGATTGCTCCATTAGTCAATTCTATCAAAATGTAAGGAATATCTAACAGAAATAAAAACTTAAGAAAGAACGTACACAAATTCTTTGAGAAAATAAAGATGTAGAAAGTACTTTATAACTCACATTATTAAGCCAACATTACCCTAATACTGAAACCAGGCAAAGAAATAAGAAAACTATGTATTATTATGCGTCAAAAAATAGGCACAAAAATCCTCAACCCAAGTTTTACCAACAAACACTAACAATAAAAAAGATAATATACCATGAGAAAAAAAGTGAAAATAAGTGATTATCTCAATATATACAGAAAGGTACTGGACAAAATTTTACCCCCATTTAAGGAAAAAAATTCAGAAAAAACTAAGAATACAAAGGATTTACTTCTCTGATTATGGGCATCTTTATAGAGTAAAGACAGAATGATAACAACAAAAAACAATTTACGATGTTATTTTACTAATGTTTACAATGTGAATGTTTCAGAGCTTTACACCTAGGATCAAGGAACATGCAAGGCTATTCACTCTTAAAATTTGTGTACAAAAGTCCTAGGCAGTGCTATGAAGCAAAAGAAAGAAATAAGAGACTTACATATTACAAAATAAGTACACTGTTTGCTTGCAAATAACATTTTTGTAAGGAATCTAACGCTACTTTAAACAGCATTGAGATTGCATCTCACTCCAGAAAGAATAGCTGCCATCAAGAAATCAACTGATAACAAATGTTGGCAAGGCTGCAGGGAAAAAGGAATACTGCTCCACTGTTGGTGAGAGTGTAGACTGGTGCAGCCACTGTGGAAATCAGTATGGAGATTTCTCAAAAAACTAGGATTGGAAGTCCCATTCAATCCAGCTCTCCCCCTCCTGGGTATTTTCCCAGAAAAATTGAAAAGGTCATGTCTCAGTTATATATGTGCACCCATGTTCATAGCAGCACAGTTTGTAATAGCTAAACCTTGGAAACAACCAAAATGTCCATCAACAGCAGAATGCATGAAAAAAATGTGTTATTTTTAAACAATGGAATATTACTCAGCTATAAAAAGGATGCTCTTGAGGGTTTTAAAGGTAAATGGAGGCAACTTGAGACTATTCTCATAAGTGAAATAAATCAGACTCACATTTGTAAATATCATATTGTCTCTCTAATATAAAAAATAATAAAAAGCTGAAAGAGTAATAAGATCAAAAATGTATAATAGGTATTGTGATAATGAAAGGGAAAGAAAGTGCTCTAAAGGATATAACTGCATATATATGTGTGCAAGATAGATAACCATACCACTAAGTTTTTGTTAGTTCATCGAACAGAATGACTTGTAATGTCATTGTTTGATTGTCCACATTTTATGCTTTGATGTTGTGACTTGAGCAACTACTTCTAAGATAACAATATGAAATGTATCAACTAGTGATTTCTTACTGCTTTTTTTGAAATTCTGTGTTATTGCCAGGGATTTAGCTCAGTGGCTTAAGTGCCTGCCTGGCAAGCACAAGGTTGTGAGCTCAATCCCCGGTTCAGAAAAAAAAAAATTCTGTATTATTTCTACCCTTTTTTCTGTTTTTTTTTTTTCTCTAAATAAATAAAAAAGGTAAATAACTAAATTTGACCTGTGAATAGGATACATAGTATTTTATATAAAGCAACTGTTTTTCAATATACGACCAGTGACCAATTTGGAAACTAAGGTTTTTTAAAACTTCAATTTACAATAATAGTGTAATAAAATACTTAGGAATATATATAACAATAATTCATAAGATTTACACAGTGAAAACTATAAACCTTTATGAAAAGATATTAAAGACATATATAGAGACACACCATGTTCATGAATTGTAAGACAACATTTTTTAAAACATCAGTTCTCCTCAAATTGATTTATACAATCAAATTAAAATTCTTGTGAGTTTTCAAACAGAAATTGAGGAAATTCTAACATTTATATCAAATGCAATGGACTTAGAAGAGCCAGAAGGATTTTGTAAAAGAAGAACAAGTTTGAGAGATTTATATTACTTAATTTCCAGGTTTAACATAAAGTCATACTAATCAAGATATCATGGTAGTGGTGTAAGTATAAAAATATAACTCAAAGGAACTGAATATTATTAAAATATAAACCTTTCACTTATGGTCAATTAATTGAATGACAACTAGCACAGAGATGTGGAGGCAATTCAATGGAAAGAGATCATTTTTGTCTTTTTGACAAAATGTGCTGGACATTAAATATCTGTATGGAAAAGCTAACTTTGATCTTTATTGTAAGCACTAATGAAGTTAACAAAAAATAATTCAAAATGTACCACAGACTAAATACAAAAGAAAAAAAATTTTTGTTACATAAGGTTAAGCAAATATTTATAGAACACACATACATACACACATCACCCCATAAAAGAAAAAAAAAAGATAAATTAGATTCATAACAAGTAAAGTCTCTTTCCTTTCAAAAGCCATCATAAAGAAAATTAAAAACTATGACATAGATTTGAAGCAAAAAAGAACACTGACAGTTAAAAAATAACACATCTCAAGTAAATAGATGGAAAATTTGGCCAATTTCCAAAGTTATTTGCGTGGGTTCCCATTATGGCCAAGGCTCTCCACGAGGAAGTAATACTTAGGGTCAGAACTGGCCAGAAGCCTATGGAAGTGTCACTTGCGCTCTTCAGGGAATTTAGCTGAGATTATCCCCACTACACACTTACTAGAGCCTTTGACTTCAAACACGCTTTGAGATACTGATTCTTGAGGTCACAATGCCTCTCTATAATGCAAAAATCTTGCTGGCCCTTAAAAAATTTCGTAGTACCCACAACCTCACGTTGTTTCTTTTGTTTTATTCCCTTTCATTATGACATTTAAAATTTCCAAAATAGTAACTAGAAAACACAATCTGGTAATGAGACCTAAACTAGATAAATCATCACCATCTCCAGACAATGCTTTACTCTCTCAATAAAGTTAAAGCTTCATGTGGGCAGAGATTTTTGTCAGTTTTACTCACTAATGCATTCCAAGCACTTGGAAAAATTCCTGATATGTAACACATGCTTAGTAAATATTTATTGAGTGGGAAGGGATTTTACTGTAGGATTATCCTGAAACCACCAACATATATAATTGTCCTGATTATACCACACAATTTGTACTCTTCTCCAAATCCTTACATGGATCCATTATTCTAACAGTGGATGAATTTATTAAGATGTTGGTTTGACAGCTTTATCAGAGATCAAAAAGCTGAAACAAGACAGGACTAATTTTTTGTAGCACTAATAATTATAGCATACTCTTCGGTAGCTTTATACAAATTGTTTGCATATATTAACTGATATAACCCTTATAACAACTCAGTGAGAGAACTATTAATATCCCAGTTCTGTAGAGGAGAAAACAGAGTGATCTCTTTAATGATTAACACGAGTAACAAAGTAACATAATTAAGTCAAAGATTTGGATTTTAACCCAAGATCTGGCTCTAGAATCTTTCAATTATTACACTAAGGCTAGTGAACTTTTAATGTGTCTACAAATTATCTAGAGACATTTCTTAAAGGAAGATTATAATTCAGCAGGCTCTGCATTTCTAATATCTCCATTGATGCTGTTGGTCTGAGGACCCTACTTTGATTAGGCACCCCACTGAACTCCTCTCTCATAAAGATCTAAGCTGGTAGGCTTGGAAGGGTGTAGGGTGGGATGGTTTCAGTCAAAAGGTGATACAAGGATTCAAGTGTCTTGTTTCTTTTCATCATTCACTAGAGGTTGCCCTAATCACATGGACAGTAAGGAACCACCACCACCTCTACACTCCAATCCTTGGGAAGGAGGAAAGGGAAAGTAAAAAGTAAGCAGCTCACTTCCTTTTTTAGGGCATGACCAGAGCTCATACATCACTTCTGCGCTCTGCTCATTAGCCAGGCTTAGTGATGCTCTCACACCTAGCTGCAAAGGATGAGAAAGACAATCTTTAGCTAGACAGTAACTCAGTTAAAATTCAGAAGTTCTATTTTAAAACCAAATTTTTAAAGAGAGGAATGAAAATTGGGGAGGCAAGTACTAGTCTCTGCCATACTAGTCATGAAAGCCATTGACTATTTTATCACATCTTGTTATGTCTTTCCTTAGTCTGATCATATACACTTCCTTCTCTCTTATTTTACTGACCTGCACACAAAGTCTTTTGTATCTAGAGAAACCCAGTTTATTACTGAGTTACCTCCCTTAATTTGATCCTTCCAAAGCACTGATTAAATATAAAGAATAAGTTAATTTTTTGCATACTCTGAAGGTCAGTAACTTAGGATGATAAATAAAAAAAACATTCTAAATTTCTGAGAACTCCCTCTATCTTTACATCTGTCTTTACCTGTATATCTTTAGTGGTCCTTCTATTCTTCAATCTACCTGATGCTTAAGGAAACTCAGTGAGGTTGGAAATACTGTTCTAGAAGAGATTTATTTTGTTTAAATTCTTTTTTCCCTATCTGAAAATGTTGATAAGGAACTTTTTGTTTTCGTATTTCCATTCTAACCAGAGAGGTCCCTGGAGAAAACTTTGCGAAGGTAATTCATTCTAGATGTAATTTGAATCAGGTTTCGTCAAAGACTGCCAGGCAGCTTCAACTTTATTGGAACATCTTGGTCTAAACCTACTAACTCAGAGACATTTGGATTAGACAGCTCACACAGTGCACTGACCCTCCCAGCAGTCACAGACGAGTTGGCTGGAAGTAAAGAATGAGGGAAGGCCATGGTAGCTTAATACATCTAGTCACGTGTGCAGGTTTAACAAAAAGGCTAAGGAATCTTGTACTTTACTTCTGGAACTTGGCTTTTTAAAAAAATTTGTCTTCACAGTTGAAAAGTATGTTTGAGACAATTGCTTTTTTCATACACTTCTGAATTAAGGACAAAAAGAAAAAATATCCAAAGAAGAAAAAGAGAAGTTGAGATGAAATAGAAACTGTTATTGCTTGTGGCCTGGCATAAAACCTGTAAACTTTGGATCTCTAAAACTGGTCAATCTGTAAAATGTACCCAACAAAGTTTATTAAAATAAATTGCCTTAATTCTCCTTTATTTTCTCTTTGTCAGCCAAAATGCAACTTTACTTTTGGATAAACCTTAGAGTTACTTCTAATAACACTGGTTTTCAAAGGATGACACTCCTCTGTATCTTGAGAGAGGTTGTGGCTATTGAATAGGCCTTGGCAGACAGCGTGGCCAATCCATTTGTTTTAGCTTTCTCAATAATCAGTGAGTATCACTGCAGGCTTGGTTGGTCTGCATGATTGATTGTAAAGACAACCAAAATGAACAGCTCAACCATCTCACAGTCTGATTTCCCTGCCATGTATTGACCTGGTCCAAGTTACATATGTTACAGAATTTGCAAAGCTGTCACTGTGAAAAAACACTTACTGGGAGCTTGCTATTGACAAGGACTTTATGAAAACTTATTAAAATTAGAAACCAGCTACCCCTGGCCTGTTTGGGTGTTGAAAATTATTTTATGTAAGGAGAAGAAAGACATTTATTAGGCATTTAAATAGTCACACCACATAGCAGTGGCAACAAAGAGAAAACAGCTTTTTGTGAGAATTCTGTTATACTGGGCAGAAACTGGGAATGAAAGTAGATAGTAAATAGTCGTGTGTGTGTGTGTGTGTGTGTGTGTGTGTAATTTTGTTGTTGCTTTTAACCTGCCTTTGCTTAAAAAACAAAAAATGTGGGGTGGAGACCAAGCCCCTGTGCCCTTCCTTATCTAAGAAAAGGAAGTGCTGGCATCTTCTGGTAAAGGAAAGGACTGTTCCTGAGTACACATTGTCTCATTAACTCAGGAGATGACCTGCTCTGTCTAGAAACTGTCTGCATTTCAGACCCTTTGGCTGATTTACGGTTAAAGCAAAATGGGTCATTTGCAATTGTGGAGCCAGCGGTTTGCTTTCATTCATCTTTAAAGCTTTCAGTTGAATTCAGGCTAGATCAGAGAGATCTCTCATTGCACTAACTAAACTTCTAACGATGCTGATCGAGCTCCTCAAATGGGACACTATGGGTGTGTGGGAAACTCAAGGCCCATTAAATCACTGAGCACACTTAGTTGAAATTATGATCCCTTGGTCACCTGTGGCTAAATGAAGAACAGAGGTTTAATGAGTTTACCAGGTTAAAAATGAGCCAGTGTCAGGCAGGAATCAGACTCATTAATTAGGGCTCCGCTTAAACTATTGAGCAGTTTTACTTAACAGCAGTACTCAAGGGGCTAAGGGGAGACTTAGTGATGAGTATGGCCACCTCCACTTGTGGCCAATTATGAACCACTAAATGAGGGTTAAGAGGGGACAAGATGCAGTGAGCAGGCAGATTTAACCAAATCTCACCACAGACAACAATAAACTTAAAAATCCAAAGTCCTCCTAGCTCTTTTTTTTGAAACTGACTGTGACCATCGGATGGCAATCTCTCCACTCTATTTAAGGTATTCTCAGGACACAAACCATTCCCTAAGTACAGGCTATTTCCAAAGCTATATCTGGTGCAGAATAGGAACACGGAAGTCTCCTTTGGGAAAGTCAGGCTTTTGTCAGTGCCCAAGTCCCTGAGGAACAGATAGATAAAACCATCCTACTCACAGAGTAATGGGAAGAAACCTCCTTTGCTATTATTACCAGGAATCAGTTGAGCACTGGGAACTCAGAGCGAGGACTTTGGATAAACTTTGACTCTGCATCTTGCTGTGAGATCTTTATGCCCCCATTTCTTCATCTCTAAAACAAGTATTGAAAAATCCTAAGTCAAAGGAGTGTTGTGGGGATGCCATGTGATGATATACGTAAGGTTCTTAGTGTCTCATTTATTTCCATTCCACAAAACCAAGGTGATTTCTATGATCCATCTCTGCAGCAAGGGGAACATCGCTCCTTTTCACTTGCAGTTTCAACTGCACACATCGATGAATGTGAAAAAGAAGGAAATATAACTGCCAAATGCTTTGGGGAGTTTAGTCCCCAAAACAATGCAGGGACTAGATAATTGTTCTTACATGACCTTTCTGTGCCTTCTCATATACTCATTCTTTCTCTTCTCCTGTCTCTTTTCCCCTCCTACCACCCTTTTCTCTTTTATTTCCTTCTAGCTGCTTTATACTAGAAGAAGAGAAGAGCATGGTAACATTTTCTTTATAAAGCAAAGGAATCATATGCCTGATTCAGAGAAATTGCAAATAAAATTGTCCCAGCCAGATCTGCAATTTAATGTCTTTTATGCTTGTTTGTGATAACTCAATACCATGTTAAAAATGCTACTCTTCTGATTGTGGCATCCTGATTCTTTAATTCAAAAAGAAGTAGCTGAGTTAGATGTATATGATTTGACTGATCAGGAGCATTTGATATGCACAAAAGGAATGTGTGTAAAGAAAGACCAGTTCATTCAGATTAGAGAGAGAGTATGTAGCAGTATGTAGGGGTGTCTCAAACAGAAATCACACAATCTTTTTCATCAAATGAAAATGTGTCTCTGTAAGCCTAATAATTCAGAATGACTTTTTCCCCTTATTACAATCCACTGTATCTAACTCCTCCATGTACACTGCTATGAACAAATACATTAGGAAATATATAAGTGGACCAAAGTTTCTAGATTCCAATTCACCTTCAGCCTCTTGGCACTTGCATGTGCCTGATGGTGAAGTGAACATTATATTTCTTGATGTAGTAGAAGCAAAGAAACTCAAAAGCTTTCGAAAAGCACAGCCATGTATGATATGTTATGAAGGTGTAAGACTGCAGACAAATTGTAGTGCTATATTAAAGTATATTCCTACTAATGAGAACCGTATTATGAACTAAAAGTTATTTTGAAACTATATTAATCAATGGCTTCTCATTTTGATAGATCAAATACATTCCTTTTCAATTTCCTTTTCCTCTAAATCATCTATTAAGTTGTTAAGAAAGTATGCATTAGAATCAAGCTCCTTGAGCCCAGGGATTCTTAAAAAATCATTTTTTATAATACTAATTTGTAGCATGGTGTCTCATACCAAATGGAATCTTAATCTATTTTACTGAAGGGTTAAAATTGTGGTAGTTTTCAAATATCAGCACCTACCTTAAAAACGGCACCTTTCTTATCTGACATACTAACAAAACATTGGAGTGTAGGAAAATATACCATTCTGTTCCTTAAGTCATTCAAAACATACCCCCCACACACAGGGGCCAAGAATCATCTGTGAAGTAGACTTCTACTTAATTTCAGAGCTTTCAGGATGATTCTTGCTGGCAACTAACAGTGTGCTCTGTTGCAAGGTTCAAAAGCACTGTAGCTACTGGAAAACAAACCAGACATGGCTAAAATTGTAGTGATAAAGAGAACTAATGAAAAGGGACCTAAGGAATATAATGAAAATAAATAGTTCTTCCTCTTCCAGCCTTCCTCCAGGGAGCAGGTTATGAGGGAGCTAGAATAGTAGACCCTGAAATAAAATTATTCCAGGGTAGAAAGTAATTAGGGGTGAGTTCATGAAAGCCCAGGTTTAATTGTTCTTTTTAATACGTGAAAGAAAGTATTCATCATACAATTTTGAGTGTCCTATTAATGGACTATTCCCTCAATGGAATACTATAAATTAATATTTTTATATATCCTGTAATTATTTTGTTAGTAGCACATTTGTAGTGCATTGTACTTAGGCATATGTGTAAAAAGATTAATCAGGTAAATGTTACCATTTAAAATACATCTAATTATTGACACTGTATTTAAGCATTTCTTTATTTTTTAATACTTCAAGACTCTCATGCAGAGGACCAACTATTTCTTTAGCTTCTGAGCAGTTCTATTTCTAGCTTTAATTCACTTTCAGCTATTGATTTCTAGATTTCTCTAAAAAGCTCATTTGGGGTCATTCTTTGAATCTCTCTGGTGGACAAGACAGTGTGTTGTATTTAAACTTTAAGCTTCCTTTGGCTTATCATTGCTTATCATTTGGCTTACCCTAAGCATTCAGGGAATCCCTGCCATGACTATGGCCATAGAATGGACTATACCTCTTCTTACATCTGAATTCTTCTTGACAGTACCTAAGAATTTTGTGAGACAGATGACATCTTCCTGGGCACAGTGCCATTTGGATGTAAATGAAGGCCTGATGACACCTTTGGAGAGCTGGTTATAAATGTCACCTTTTTTCTCAATACTCAGCTGACAAGGCAGTAGTATTGGCTAAGTTAAATTAAAAACACAGTGTGCTATTTATCCATGTTTAGCTGCCTTTTGTTTCTCCTAAGAAATTTCTAAATTCCTCTAGAGTTGATATAAACAACCCAGACTTCAACTCAAAATGCAGTTTCCTTTTAAATTCATCCTAAATTCTAGACTGTCTGCTAGCTCTCAGTGTGATGCTGGGCAAGGTATTTAACATCTCTGCACTTTTGGTTTTCTCATCTGTAAACTGGCAATGATAATAGGACCTGCATCTCTGTAATTTGTTGGGGGATTGTAAGTTTACATTCATAGCATGCTTAGCAAGGGCTCAGAAAGTTACAAATGTACATTGAGGGTTTACTAGTATTTATTCCCCAGCTATCCTGCTGAAAATTATTAAACAAGACATTTACTGAGCTTCAGTTTCTCAGAGAGTTGATAAAATAAAAATATTTGTAAGGCTTAGAAAACTACTCAGGGATGTATGAAGAATTGTAAAATGCCAACCAAAATGAAAAGTCAAGAGTAATAAATGAAACATAGGATAAGATTTTTAAGCCCCTAAAGTAATTATTCTTTGTTTAAAAGCCTTACATTCTTATTTTTTATCTTTTGAGTGAAATGTTTATTATATATGTAAATATACAATGTAGGTACGCACATACACACAGCCACAACTAAGTATACCTTGCAGAGTCACTTTTTAGTAGACTCCTTGTGAATAGTTCCTTGTGTTTATCATATGGACTAAAAGCAGACCTGTATGGCCTCTGTGTTTATTCTCTACCTCGGTATGTATAATATCCTTAATACTTTAAACAAATCTCAGATTATTTTTAAAGATTATTTTTAAAAATTTAAAAGAATTATTTAAAAAATTATTCATTATGTTCTTCCAATAAATGGGAAATGATAAATTCTATATAATGGGAATTTTAGTCAGATGTGTTCAAAAGACATGATGCCACCCCTCATTTTCACAGCGAGCTCCTCTTGCCCTTACATACACACACACACACACACACACACACACAGAGTCCTCTACAAATATTGATACATAAACCTGGTGGCTTTCAGAGCACGTGTATTTTGAACAGCAGGAGGTGTCTGAATATCTGAGTTTTCTACACTAACGTGATGCCTAAAGCAGGCTTTGAGAAAGAGAGAAGCAAGCTAAAACTAGACAAGATGAGGGCTGTGTGTCACTGTACCACCCAGTCTGAAGTCTGCTCATCAATACTAATAATGCTGATGAACTGGAAAATCAGAGAGGATGGATTCAAATTTCAGGCTCCAGGGATAGACTGGCCTCAGAGATTTATTTTCAGATCTTTTTTATTGGTCTCTACTACACAGTAAAACTTGGGTGGGCAGAATTTTCCCCATTCCAGGAACCCAGTGTAGACTGTGTTAGGATTTTATGGGACTGATACTCTGTTCTTTTTTAGCAGGCCATTTATGCCCAGTGTCTTTCCTCCTCTCAACCAGTGTACATCAGTTTCTAAATCTTCTTCCCCCACCTTTGAAAATTTATGGCAGCTTTCAGCTAGGCTTGGCTTAAAGCCATTGACCTCTGTGGCCTGTGTTATTGACCAGAACACAGCATCTTCTGCCCACATAATATATGTCTCTTTATCTCCCTGAAAGGAAAGGAAATGACTCTTGGAATGGCCAGGAACACAATAAAAATGAGAGAGGCTTTCCCATTTTTTGTCAGTGTCATTTGGCTTTAGAAAGAGCCACACTGGGATCAGCATGTGCATTAGGCAGTTCTCTGAACAGTGCATTTGAGGAGGCACCCTTGGGAGCAAGCATTGGAGGCCAGGAGGCCCATCACAAATTAAATCACTTTTCTGCAACTTCTCACCTAGAATGTGGGTAAAATGAATGGCCTTATGTCAGCCTCAGTGCTGAATCTATAAACTCCTAACCTAGTAGGCCCACAGAGACAAATAAAAAGTAATAAATTTAAAAATTGGTGAAAAATGCAGCAGGAGTCACACAGTCCATACCTCAGAGATAGACATTAGGGTGAAGGTCACACCTCAGCAAAGTTAGAGCTGGGAGAGACATAAGCACTCATCTAGTTTAAACCCCCAAATTTGTAAATGAGGAAGTTGACACCCAATAAGCACAGACATCTTATACAAGATCTCAGGGCATTATGGGTGCTAGACATGGAGCCCATCTCTAGGCTAACTATAAAGCACAGTAAGGCCTCAAAAACTCAGAGGCCTTGTCCTTAAAAGTGCTCCCCAACTATTAATTCCACACAAAATTCCTAGTAGTAAGGGTTATGTATAACATACAGCAAAAGCCTCTTGTGTTTCCATCAGGTATTATTCCCCAAACCCTATATTTAAGAGGTATCAGATGCCTTTTACTAGCACACTGAGAAGGAGCTGGGTGCAGCCCAGAGAAAACTCTAAAGAAAAACAATACAAATTGTGACACTGAAAGCTTCGCAGCTTTGGACAAGCTTCTCACCCTCTACACTTTCACTTCCCCATGGGTACAGTGGGAACAGGAACACTGCCTGACCAGTGCTGTCTTGAGAAGGGAGATAGCTAATGCAGCGAAGCGGTCCATCAACTGAGGTGCTATTGTTATGGCCTACGGTGGAGAAAAGGCATTCCTATTAAAAAAAAAAAACACTTTACCTGCATTGAAGCATTTTATCTGAATGTGCCAGAACTTTCTAGAGACAGGCTTTGGCAGAAGTCATGAATTTTTAGCAATGCTGTTAATTCCCTAAGGACTGGCAGCTCATGTTTTACCTGCAGTATTAGTTCTCAAGTGTAGAGAGCTGAGCACCTGGGGGCACCAGTACTCTTCCTACAGAATTAGGATATGTGAATATATACTACAATCCAGAAACAAAACTATGAGCAGAAGGCGTATACTACCTATGGATTCATGTCAAGCATAAGTAATCATGTCCGTGAAAAAAACATCAATAGAACCAGAAACAGCACGATCTTTTTGAAATTGTTCATTTTCCATCACATTTGTTCATGGCTTATTTGCAAGACTAATTTAAAGCAGTCTTGAGACAAGGTATAACAAAAGGATAACAAAGTTTTAAGTAAAAATTTTATAGTTAAAATTTTAAAATGATAAAAGTCTATATCTGGTAACTTTTTTTCCCTGGAAACTTAGAAAATACATGCATCTCAGTTCAGCTTTGAAACACTAGAGGGCTAAAAACCAGGAAAAGCTATGTTTCTTGTCGTCTAAGTGTTAAGAGAAAGAAAGGAAAGGAAAGGAAGAGGTTAAACTATCACTATTTGCAGATGACGTGATATGCTACATAGAAGACCCCAAAAACTCCTCCAAAAGACTTTTAGAATTAATAATCAAATTCAGTAGCATAGCAGGATACAAAGTCAACACTCAGAAACCACTAGCATTACTGTATAAAAACCACAAACTCACTGACAGAGAAATTAAGGAAACCACACCCTTCACAATCGTATCCAAAAAAAGAAAAAGAGAGAGAAATACTTAGGAATCAATCTAACAAAGGAAGTAAAGCACTTATAAATTGAAAATGACAGTACTCTGAAAAAATAAATCAAAGAGGATATCAGAAAATGGAAAGATATTCTTTGCTCATGGGTAGGATGGAACAACATTGTGAAAATGATCATACTTCCAAAACTGTTAAACAGATCTAATGCAATTCCAATCAAAATACCATTAGTATATCACGCAGATCTAGAGAATACAAAGCTGCCATGAGAAAATCAGGACTGGCAAAAAAAAAAATCTGAGGAACAAAAATTGAACAGATTAGAAAATACAGACACAACTATAAACACACTCAGCCACCTTATCTTTGACAAAAGGACCGAATATGTTCACTGGAAGACAGATGGCATGTTTAAAAAATGGTGCTGAAAAAACTGGCTTTCCACATGCCAAACACTAAAACTAGACCCATATCTTTCACCATGCATTAAACTAAATTTGAGATGGATCAAATATCTAAATATTAAAACAGAGTCACTAAATTTACTGGAAGAGAAAGTAGGTATAAATCTCAAAGATACAGGGGTAGGCAGAGTTTAGGAACAAAGCACAAACTGGACTGGAAATACTTCAAAGAATCAACTAATGAGATCTCATTTTATTAAAAAGTTTTGCACATCAAAAGAAATCACCAACAGAGCAAAAAGAAAACCTAGAGAGTGGGAAAAAATTTAGTCAACTGTCCCTTAGACAAAAGACTTCTATCTAGAACATATAAAGAACTGAAAAATATCAGGCCCCCTAAATTTGAAGACCTAATTAAAAAATGAGTGTCTGAGATGAATATACACACTTCTCAGATGAAGAACTACAAATGGTAAATAAATATATGAAAAAAATGTTCAACATCATTGGTCATTTGAGAAATGCAAATTAAAACAACACTGAGGTTCCATTTCACCCCAGAAAGAACAGCTATCATCAAGAAATCAACCATAACAAAAGCTGATGGGGCTGTGGGGAAAAAGAAACCCTTCGCCACTATTGAAAGATGGGTAGACTGCTACAACCACTGTGGAAATCAATGTGGAGATTCCTTAAAAAACTAGAACTAGAGGTTGCATTCCACCCAACTCTTCCCCTTCTGGTTAGTTTCCCAGAAGAAATAAAGACATTATACCACAGCAATATATGTGTGCCCATGTTTATCGCAGCATAATTTTATAATAGCTAAATCTTGGAAAAACCCAAATGCCCATCAACTGAGGAATGAATAAAAATGATGTGGTATTTTTATACTTGTATTTTATACAATAGAATACTACTCAGCTATAAATAAGGATAAGCTTGAGGCTTTTACAAGTAAATAGATGCAACTAGAGACCATACCCATAAGTAAAATAAATCAGACTCACATGTATAACCATTATATTATAACCAACTGAAAGAGTAAATAAGATCCAAAGTCTATAATAGAAATCATGAAAGAGAACGAAACTACTTGAAAAGAAAAAACAGCTTCAATGGAGAAAAGGAAAAAACAAGGAAGGGAAAAAAATATATATATATGATAACTAAGATAATTATACTACTAATTTCTATTAGTTCATTTAAAAGAAACTGTGTACTTATATTGTCTGATCAGTTTTGCATGCATATTTCTTGCACTCTGAGCAACTGCTCTGAAGATAATACACCATATTAATCATTGTTAATTTCCTATTTTGTTATGAAATTGTCTATTATTGTTTTTATAGTTTTTTCTCTTTAAAATAAAAAAAGAGAGAAGAACATGAAGCAATATGAAGCATATGCAAACTATTTCAAGGTCTGTAGTCAACTGTTTAATTTAGGGTGATTTAATAAGTCATACCTCTATCACCATGAAACCTCTCTCAAAACTGAAAAGAAGTGTCCAAGTACTGGGAATTTCACAGAAACTTTAAAATTGTACCCATCTAAATTAAAAAGGACCTGAAAATATTTCTATTCTGATTAGAATTTCTTTGTTTTCTCAGATTTTTCTTTTGAGAAATAACATGAGTTTAATAATTTAACTTTTAAAATTAAGCAACTCCAAGTAATCCAAATACATACTAAAATAATATTAAAATTCAAAAAAGACTAAATGATTAATAGTTCATCTTATTAACAATTTTTCTATTTTCATCAATTTATATACCATGTTCAGTATGCATTGCTTTTGTAATAAAGTAAACCATAAGTGCTAGTGTCAAAATTAAGTCTGAGTTTCAGTACAATGTTACCTAGTGGCTGAGATATCAGAAATGCTGCATACAGCGTAAGAACACAGCTTTAGTGTTCAGAAACAGGCACAAGAAGGGTGGAAACAAAATAGTTGGATTTATAACTATTTTTTGTTTGAATAAACACAAATATAAAATCTCTTTCAACTTTATTAGGATACATAGATCTTTTTCAATGGAAAACATTAGCTATAATCTAGGTGTTTATTAAAAAGTGTAGATGACCTCAGTATCACCTAATAATCTTCAATAGCTTGGCTGAGAAAAATTCAATTTTAAATTTTAAAAATTAAAAGTAGCAATTCTATGATTACCAAACTAAGTGTCCTTTCCTAAATATTCTAAAGTCTATCTCTAGCTTGGTTCTCATGGGGTTATTTATCTAACTTGTACTTGACTGCAATAGCAGCAATCTGAGTTGAGAATCATTCTAAGGCAAAAAAAAAAATGCAAAACATTATTCTGTGCATTTCAGACATGTTGAGGATGGACATAAATACATTTGCATGTTCTTTAAGAAGACCTCCAGAAAAAACTTCATTCTGGCATTTTTATAGCAAAGAGCAGCCAAAATTCTCCCAAAGAATCAGTCTGTTTTCATCTTGTGAGTATTACAAATGGACCAAGCACAGGTCCCTCATGCAGTAGCCCTGGCCTAACTCAAAGCTAAATTAGTGTCCCAGTAAAAGCGTGAGTCAACATGAGATGTTTTTGATTCTAATTCTTATTTCTGGGTCTAGGACAACTTCCTCTCGCACCATAACCCTAATACTTGATTCAGTTTTATGTTCTCTCCATATTTTTCTTTCTCCTTTTTGTTTCTTGCTTTAAAAAAAATTCCATCCAAGTAAAACAAATGTGTGGGAACAAATCAGTAAAGAAAGAAGAACTTACTGGGACAAGCAGCAGGCTCCTGCCCCTCTGCTCTTTGCCTCTACCTGATTCCACTCTGTAAATTCAGCCACTTCTGTTTGTTTTTTGTTCTTTTAGCAGAATCTCCATAAATCTAGATAAGAGGCTTAACCTCCTTTTCTCCATCTATCAACTTGAGATAATATCTTTAGACACCTTAATACGAGAGAAGTTTTAACTCATTCATTCTAAGCTTTCTCCTCCTCCAAGTGTTTTATATTTATATTATTATTTTAAATTATACAAGTCTCACCTTTGCCACTTTAAATAATATTAATCTTTTAATCAGAGGCTCCCACTCCCAACTTTGTAGTCATTTGTTCAACTGCGAGCAGCCTCATCTTAAAAGATGAAAACTGACAACACAAATTGAAGAACAGTAAGGTTACCAAGTTTTCATGAAGAATACAAAGTTAAAATGGGGTTCCACAAAATATAAAAGATGATGACATATGTAGGGTAGGCCTTGGGTACTATGTTAAGCTCTAAATTTTATTGTCATGTCAGCCTCATTTATAGTTAAACCTCACATCTGAGCTCAAACTGGTGTTTGAAAAGTGAGTTGTAGAAATCCACTCATACTCACGTAGTCTCACAGCCTTTTGTGGTTACTTAAAGCCTTAGGTTTCCTAAAACTGTTAGGGAAATACTTCTTCCCGTAGAAAAGGCTCTTCTACCATTAGGCTCTTAATGCTTCCATCTGAAGGTTGAGGATCAGGCTAACCAGTTGTGTGGACTTGTCGGTGGTCTGAGGGTCTATTTCCACCAATAATTCTCAGTGGTTTAACTTGAAGACCTCTTCTCTGTGGGCTTCTCACACAGGGACACATCTGACACAAGGAGCTGCCTCACAGAAAAGCACTTACAACAGCTCTGGCAAAGATAACATCAATGGCTCCCCATGCCATCAGCACGGGCCATGCACTGGACAGATGGGATGCCAGGTCCTGAATGCCGGCCCAGGGCTGCTAATGACACAAAAACTAACTTTACTACCCGGGTGAGCTTGCACCTGGGGCAGATGAATGCCTGGAATGGTGATCAAATTGGAGCCAGTGGTAGTTTAGTTCTATTTTTCTAATTTTAGGTGGGTTTGTTTGTTTGGTTTGTTTGTTTGTTGGTACCAGAGATTGAACTCACGACCTTGCCCTTGCCAGGCAGGTGTGCGTGCCACTGAGATAAATCCCCAGGCCCTTATTTTTCTAACTTTAAAAAAATTGAATGAACCAATAGCTGGTATTCAGTTCTTCTTAGTTCTGCTGCTGGTGCTGCTGCTGCTTTTAAGTGTTGGATTTTTTTTCTTTTCCGATTTTGGTTCCCTAAACCCCTCTTCCTCTCTTGAGCATCCCATAGCCCAGTAGGGGTTCATAAGTTTCAGAATGCATAGTAATCACCCAGTTAAAAACACACATTCTTGTGGAAGAACCCTCATACACACACACACACATACACACACTCACACACACACACACACTCACACACACTCACACACACACACAGACCCCTGATTTCCACTACAATACTGGTCAAGGTGGAAGCCAGAGGTTCTATTTCCACAGGCAACCCAAATGATGCGATGGCTGGTGGTCTTCGGACTAACACTGAGGCGAGGCGTATTTTCCACCTCACCCTGTTCCAACCCCATTCCTCTAATTAAAGGGGGAACAAAAAATAAATAATTGCATAATAAAGATGATGGGTCCCCACAGGAGAAAAAACTGATCTTTACCACCAGGAAAGCACAAGGCCATCCATAACTGTCCCGCCAGGCTCCTTCTTCCACCCACCACAAAGCTCCGCAGTAAAACCCTTCTCTCTCAATGCCTCCTGCGGGCCAGGAGAACAAAACGGAGCAGACACAGCGCCCCCCCGCGGTTAAGGGATGAACCACTCCCGAGCGGCAAGTTCCCGGGCTTCAAAAGTCTCCGGAAGGCCAGGGTAGCAGTTCCTCTCGGAAAGCTCTTCGCCACGGCTCTCCCAAGGCTGCACTTGAGTGAAACCCCAAAGGAAATTACCACTTAAATTAGGCAGCATGTGCAGGATGCTTCTTGGCCTCTTTCGTGCCAGCCGCCAGCTGGGCCGCTAGGGAGGAGGCAGCCACCTCTGTGAAGGCCGGTGGGGGAAGGCAGGGGGCGGGGCGAGTGCAAGGGGCGGGGCGAGCACATGGGGCGTGGCGAGCACTTGGGGCGAGGCTTCCCACTGAGGAAAACCCATGTGAAGCTCTCTGCTCCTTCTGGCCAAGCCTTTAACGGCCTTTTTGAAAGGAAACTGATAAAATGATGGATTGGCTTTGGGACCTAGCCAGTTTTAGAACCTTCTATTATAGTTACAGAGGCCTCACATTGTAGTTGTGGTGGCCAGATTGGACTTCCTGGGAGCAAGAACAAGATGTGTTGTGTTTTTAAAAATCTACTTAGTTTGTTTTAAAACTTTTATAAACCAAGATATAATTTGGTTACCATAAGGCTCCCCCCTTGAATGTGTACCATGGAATGATTTTTAGTGTTAAGAGATTGAGTAACCACCACAACTAAGTCCCTGAAATTTCCATCACACACCACCATCGGCACCACCACCCTCTTCCTCTATCGTGCTCTCCCAGCAACCACTCATCTGCTTCCTGTCTCTAGAGATTGGAATATTTCATACAAATGGAATAATATGTGTCTGTCTGTATGACTTTTGTGCCTGGCTACTTTCACTTAGCGTCACATCTTCAAGATTCATTCATATCCTAGCATGTCTCGGTGCTTCCTTTTTGTTGTGAAATATTCCATCATGATTATACCATATTTTATTTATCCATTCATAAATTGACAACCACTTGAGTTGTTTCTATTTTTGGCTGTTAGGAGTAATGCTACTGTGAAGATTCTTCAATAAATCTTTGCATGGACACATGTTTTGATTATGTATCTAGGAGTGAAATTGTCTCTCATAGGATAACTCTATGGAATCTTTTGGCAGGATATATTTTTACTGATTATAGTTGATAGCCCAGCCTTTGGCATATTGACAAGTAAAAGAGTAAATAGATGAATGAATGAAACTAGGTATCAAATGGATAATATCATAAGCTTTTGAGTGTAAAAATACTTTCCTCTCTATTAAGAGCAATACAAATTGAATTTACTATTAGTTGTAAATAATCATAAATTCCTAATCTGGAATCTATGGAAAAACTATAGAAAGTTGTGAATCTCAGAAATTGTGTATAGAATTGTTTGAAATAACCAAAGCAATCTCAAGAAAAAAAATGAATTACATACCTGAATTCAAAATATACTGAAAAACTTTTGTAATAAAAACAGCACAGTATTGGAATAAAAACATAGATTGGGGAAACTGAAAGACTGAAAGTCAACACATGCATCTATAGTTTCTTAAATTTTTATAGATGTACTAAGACCACACATCGGAGAAAGAACAGTCTTTTCATTAAATAGTATTGACAAAATTAGATATCCACATGAGAAAGAATAAAACAGGCTCCTGTCACCAGTTTGTAAAAACCAGTTAAAAATAGGCTAAAAATTTAGCCATGCAATTACTAGAAGAAAACAAGGGAAGCACTTTCAAGACATTAAAACGGACAAGTGTACTATAGACAAGACTCAAAAATTATGGGAAACTAAGGCCAAAATGAATGAGTGGGACTGCATCAAATTAAAAACCTGCGCAGAACAAAGGAAACAATCAACAGAGTGAAGTGACAACTTACAGAATAGGAGAAAATATTTACAAACTATATGTTACCGTTTAGATCTAAAATGTGCTCTCCCCAAGCCTCACGTGTTTGAAAGGCAGATTATGGGGACACTGTACTCATCAGCTGATTCACTCGCTGAGGAGTTCAGGAGCTGAATATGCAACTCCCTCTGGCTCCTCTCTTCTCTCTCTGCTCCCTGGCTGCCATGTGTGGAGCATCTTTTCCTCTGCTGTGCCCTTCTACCATGCTGGTTTTGCCTTGGAATCAACCAGCCATGGAAACTCTGAGCCAAAATAAATCTCTCCCTTTAAACTGTGGGTAGTGGTGTTTACATCGTGACAAGAGTCAATATCTAGACTTTACAAGGAATTAAAAAACTCAATAGCAAAAGCATGAATAATTTAAAAATGAATAATAGCTCTCAACATACATTTTTCAAAAGAAGACATACAAGCAACAACTGTATGAGATGTTGATTATTGTGATTATCAGACAACTGCAAATCAAAATCACAGTGAGATACTATCTCACTCCAGTAAAAGTAACTATTACCCCAAAAGACTAAAGTTAACAAATTCTGGTGAGGATACAGAGAAAAGGGAATCCACGCTCACTGTTGGTGGGCATGCACATTAGTACAGTTGTTATGGAAGACAGTATGAAGATTCCTTTAAAAAATTATAAATAGAACTGTCATAAAATCCAATCAAACTACTGGGTAGTATGTTTTCAAAGGAAATGAAACCAATATGTTCAAGAGACATCTGCCCTCACATGTTCATTCCAGTGCTGTTCACAATAACTAAGAAATGCAAACAACCCAAATGATGGAGAAAATGTGGTACATAAATTCAGCCACAAAAAAGAATGGCATCCTGTCATTTTGACAACATGAGTAGAACTGGAGATCATTATGTTAAGTGAAATAATCTAACCACAGAGAGACAAATACTACATGATCTGATTCATATGTAAAATATCAGGGAATATAAAAGTTGATCTCATAGAAGTTGAGAATAGCATGGTGGTTACCAGAGACCTGGGAGGATGGGGGAGAGACAAGGTGCTAAGTTACAGTAGACAAGAGTAACATATTCTGGTGTGTTACAGATAATGATAGTATCATACATTTCAGAAGAAAGGATTTTGAATGTTTTCATCATAAGAAATGATAAATATTGAAGAGGTATATTTGTCCTGACTTAAACACTGCAGAATGTACTGAAATATCATGTGGTACCCAATAAATATTCACACTTTTATGTTTTTACATATGATATTTATTAAAGTAAATTTTAACAAATTTTTTTAAAGACTTGGTTGTGTCTTTTCACATGCCATTGAGCTATTGTCTTTAGATCGGGCAAAGATGATGCTCTGCACTGTCCTGCTCTGGTCCTGCCCCCTCAACAAAACAGGACATTCCAGGGCCCAATGGCGTGTGCTCACCAAAGATTCGTCCTCTTTTTTGCCATGTGGTTCTGCTCCTAGAACCCTGACTCTCTGTCCAAAGAGCCCAGGACTCAGCTCCAAGCCCATTCTTTTCACTTTTCATTTGGAAGAAACCTGGGGTGAGAGGCCATCACTTCCCAGTGAGAAACTCCAAGGAAGCCAATAACTTTCAATTCAAGCTTATGAGCAGAACGGCAGTGGTAGGGAAGAAGGGAAATCTTGAAGTATGAAATATACAAGCCTCCACTGGTACTGATTTCGCAGGTTTTGTGAAAAGTAGGAGAGGACATGTGCATCTGTGTATTTTTCCAAGGCAAGAGAGTATAGCTACCATCAGATTCTCAAGGGATTCATAAGGCTAAACACAATAGAAAGAACTGAAAAAGAACACTGGATAGAAACCAGAAGTCCTTTGACCACTCTTAACCTTTCTTCTTCCATATCCCAGGAGGGTAAACTCAGGTAATTTCTTATACATAAGTCACCCATATCATAAAAATGGAAATAATGATAACATTTTAATATTGCTGTATGTCCTTTAAAAATGCAAGATGTGATTTTAATATATATCTCCCCACTATTTTTTCCTTTACTAGTGGAATCACTGTTATTTTTTTTCCTTTACTAGTGGAACCATAAAATTATGAATTCAGGCTCGCATTATTGCTATAAGATAAATTTCACTGCAGTATTGTAGAAGATCTCTGTAAGACAAAATCAGGTGTAACAATTTGTCCAATATTATTCAATAGAAAATTCATGGCATTAACAAAAATATACCAGAAACTCTGACTCTCCTTCCCAAGCTTCCATCTCTATGGGACACTCTCCTATCATTTAAAAATAGGAAGCATATCCATTTTAGAATCAAAATAGTTTGCTGATAGCTTTGGCTTTTTACATGGTTTCCCTTCTCTCCTATGGTTTAATAATATTTTCAGAGTTCTACCAAATGAAATTATTCTAGTATTTGCCTAGTTCTATGTTTAATGGGGTCATAAGTACTCTAATATATGAAAAGAGGAGAAATTTCAGTTTCTGACCATTATGGCTGATGCATAATGGTTGATTGGTTTCTACCAAATTTTAAAAATTATTTTCTTTCTACATGCAGACAGAAACCAAATCTCAAAACTAAAAATATGAAAGAAAATAATCAGTTTGGCCAATAATGTGAAATAACCAATTTAACTTTTCCTTTCTTTACTTAATTAATTCATTTTTATTGTATAGAAATTGTCTATAAAGAGAGGTCTTTAGAGGATATAATTATCCTGATGCTGTTATTGTTGTTGTTTGAGATGAAGTGACCAGTAGTCCTGGTTGGCCAGGGCTTGGGGGTTTCCTGGGACATGGGACTCTGTATGTTGAATGAGACAGTCACGGTGTTATGGCTTGTTTAAGTGTCTCACTGCCCCCAAAGTCTCATGCAGTCATGGAGGCAGCTTAGTCTAGCATTTTTGATTGGTTCATTGTCTAGTGCTGAGATTGGTGATGTGAGTTGCTGCTCCTGCCCAGGGGCAGGTAGGCCACATGCGGTATAGGAGAGGGAAGGAGGCGTGCTCTTCTCCCATTGCCCTTTTCGCTCTTGTCGCTTGTAGCCACCATGAGGGCTGGCCCTTAGCCACATCACCCTGGCTCCAAAAAACTGGAAGCTAAACCAACCTTTCCTTCTCTAATTTTAAACATCAGGTATTTTGTCTCAACAATGAGAGAAAAGCAACCAAGACACTTGGGGAAATCGAAATGATTGGTCACACTAATTTGAAGGTAACATGTACCATTTTTAATCTATGATTTAGATGTACAAATTTTGGTAGAGTTGTACATCAATTTAAATTTTTTATTATCTACATTTCCATTTTGGTAAACAAATAAATGATCGAAGCCAGTACAATCAAAACTGTCTGTATACTTTAGTTAGAACAAAAAAAAGACATTGAGGAAAAAAATTAATGCCCTGAGCATTTTTGTGATAGAAAGAATTGCTATTTTCTTGTCTGTGTTAAATATATTACCTCATAAATGATTACTGTGGAAAAAATCCATTTTTCAAAGACATTGGTAAAAGTGGAAATTACAAGAGTTCTTACTTTCTCAATTTTCAACTGAATTGCTCTCCCTGTGGGCTTTCACCTTGATAACGTTATGGACCTCAGTCTGAATACACAGCAGCTCAAGACTAAACTTGTGTTTGCACCTGTTTTGATTATCTTACTTAAGTGGGAGGATGTACTTGTGTCTGTTGGTGTTGCTTTCAGCAGATGGTACTGCCATTTTCCTTGATTGTAGCTTTACTTTTTATTTTTATATTATTACTTAATGAATTTTCTTGAAAGGTAAAAAATACAGATTATCAGATTACATAAATTTAATGAATCCTACTAAAGCCAGTCCTATATTAAACCACAAGGGTATTTCACTGTTCATGTATCCTTGTATGCAGTTAGATAGTTTCCCTCATTATGAATATTAGAAATAGACACAGGTTTAAAGAGTCAAAAAACCTGGGTACAAATCCCACCTTGACCACTGACGGCTATCTGAACACGGACAATAACATCCAGCATCCTGTTCCCCAGCCTTGAGTGAGAATGCTGGACTTCCTCAGGCGTCCAGAACCCCTGGTTCTTGAATGGTCTTGGTGGCGGGGAGTCTATGATCCTTTCTGACATTATAATTAGTTTAATATCTACATGTGCAACACCCTCCCCAAGAGGGTCTGTGACTTCCCTTACATTCTCAATGAAGTTCTTGAGTTTAAAAAATAAAAAATTTGGCGAGCTTCTGAACCAGACAGTGCCTGAGAAAAGTGAGGGCAGCATCTGATAAATTTTCCCCAAGCACTGCCTTGCACCTTTTAAGAGCAATTTGATATTTCCAAAATGAGGCTCAGGGGCAGGTGGTACCCTGAACTCTGCAGAAGAAGAGCTACACGGGGCAGAAGAGCTCTCATCAAGGAGTTAGCCTTGGGGTGAGAGACCTACAGACAGTGCCTGAGGAGGGACGTGACTGAAGAAAGCATTGTTCTGGGATGATCAAATGAAATTGAGTGGACAGGTGAATGTGAAAAGGGCAGGAAGTCACTAGCCACCGTGCAGGACAGCATTTGCTCAGCCGCATTTCTTGCTACTTCCAGTGACTTGAGACAGGTTAACAGGTGCCCCCCACCAAAAGTACTGTGGCCAATGAGCTGGAGAGTGCTTGGCTAGAGCATGAGCAGATTTTCATCCATGACTTCCAGAACCTCTAGTGGTTGAACGTAACTGAACACAGTGTCTTTTCCCAATATGACTGACAACACCCCTCCCCATCAATGCCTACTGATACCTCCCTGGTCACTCCTAATGGAAGAGCCAGAGCTCTGCAGTTAGAATGCCCAGGTAGCTCTGCCACCAGAAGTTCAATGATTCCGTCAACCTCTTCCTTCTCTGGAAAATGAGGGGATTGCTATGAAATACAATACGGACATCACTTGCACATCACAAGAATCAAATAAGTTTATACGTGTACCGTGGTTAGCACATACCTGGTCAGTAGCAAGTGGTCAATTAATACAAACGCTATTGCTGCTGTTACTAAGGCTGATTTTGTAGATTATGGATTTATTAAATTACAATACTTTGTCTTTTTAAGATATGGAGAGGTTACATACGGACAGCACTATCAGATTTACCTTCCTGTCATCTATGTGTCTAATATTCAATTATTCACTCAATAAACATGTTTGACACTGTGTGCCAAAAGCTGTGTTGAATTTTGAGTATTCAAAGTAAAAGACACATCTCCTCTGGTTTTTTGCCACCAGTGTGCTACTTCTTAGGAGTGGGGACAGACAACTGATCTGATATTTATTACTCTTGTTAGAGGCAGACTCAGAAGCTATGCTCAGAGGTTACCTTCCAATGAAAAGATCCCACATCTTGTGAGACACACCTTGAAGGACTGTCAGAGTTAGCCAGGCATAGAAGGACTGGAAAGCAGAGGGGAAAGAGTCGGGAGAGTCCTATGTGCTGTGTTAGAGAATTTTGTTTTATCCTGAAGATAAATCCATCAGGAGATTTTAAATGATGTATGAATGCAACCAGTCTCAGGTCTTAGAAAGGTCACTCAGTCTTTGGCAGCCGCCCTAAGCCTGTATTTCCTCACTAGTAAACGTGAATCATAGCAGTACCTACCACAGAAAAGTGTTCTGAGGATTAAACAAAAATAATAGGAAGATCTGGGTAGTGTGCTCAATTAATTTTGATGATTATAATTATTATAAATTCCAGTTCTCACTGTAGTCTTTTCTTCTAACAAGAACATGAAGTACAAAACACTCCGAGTCAGACAGCGTAAGAAGAGGGCAACGCAGCAGAGCTCTGAGGGACATGAGGTGGGACCCGAACCCAGTTCCGCCTATCTTCAAAGCTTTAAAATTGGCCCGGCCGGAAGTCTTTCCCTCTGTCCTTTAAAACCGCTGCTCTGTGGTAAGTACCTCATTTCAGAATCTCCTGGAAGCCCTGCTGGTTTCTTAGAGAGACTAACAATTCCCTTTCAAGAGAAAAGTTTCTGCTGTCATTTGCATGTCTAACTTGCACATCTGCATTAGACAAAAAAATACTTAAAAATAAAGAAATTTTGTTACTTATATGCATTAACTATATTATATGCTTTAAATGCAGCCCAGGACAGTTCCTCATTATTCAATAAGCCGTGGTAAGCCAAGCAGGCCACAAGCCTTTAGTTTAGAGAGTACCAAGAGTCTGAAAAGAGCTGGAACCGCTTTCTGGGAAGAAAGCCAGGCAGGGATTCAAAGTCTTCCAGCCAACTCACTTTTCCTGTGTAAACAGCCCCATGGAACCCCAGACAAAAGTCTCCCTGAGGGCACTGGCATGGGCGCAGCTCCAGGGATGAGCGGAGATCTGCAGTCACTGCCTCTGGGGACAATGCTGCCCCCGTCAGCATTACTCAGGCTCAGCTGTGACAGCTCTTGGGGAGCTCCGGGAGCCCTGGCCACACACTGTGGGTTCGGCTGTAGTTTGATCCCTCATTGAGCCCCATGTCTTGATCTTTCACCAGATATGCCTGGGATTCTGTTCACAACCTGCTGGACTTCACGTGGACCTGAACACTCACAGGGCAGCTCAGCTGAAACAACCAAGTCTTGGTGGACTTGCGCCTGGGAGCCATAAATCACATGGTTGCCACAGAGGCATAGGATGGGTGACATGAAAAGCTGGCCTGTCCTGGTCTCATGCCCCGGAGATTGTATGTGGAGGAGCTAGGAATGCAGCGGGAAGGATATGGATTTCGTTTCGTACCATCTCCGAAAGAACACTGAGCTGAATTTCGTTAGAACTAAGAAGACGTCAGTCAGTACGACCCAGAAGGGTAGTAAGCACTTGGACGGACTGCTAAGGGATTCTCTAGTCTAAGGCACAGAGATTCTCTTGGCCCCAGGCTGGTAGGGGCACTGCGTGGCCAAGACTCCAGGGTCCCCACTGATGAAGGTCCCCACTGAGGAGGGTCGGAGGGTAGAGCTGCTGACCAGGGCCGCC
Organism: Hydrochoerus hydrochaeris; assembly: GCA_004027455.1. Taxonomy (NCBI): domain Eukaryota; kingdom Metazoa; phylum Chordata; class Mammalia; order Rodentia; family Hydrochaeridae; genus Hydrochoerus; species Hydrochoerus hydrochaeris. The sequence continues at coordinate 188,844 of PVLA01002466.1, forward strand.
TGCTGAGGTCCTTCCTGATGCTTGGGCAGGTCCATCTGCCAGAAGGAGAGTTTGCTTCCTCTAGGGTGGAGGCCCCCACAAAGCCCACAGCCCTGGCGCCTCCCTTCTCTTGGTGAACATTAATCCCATTAATTTTATGGGTCCCCTCCGCCTCGGGGAGATCATAGACTTTTAATTGCCTGATTGAAAAAGGGCCCAGGAGACCCCCTTTTTCTCTGCCACGGCTGGCTCGGGTCCTTCCCCTCCGCTCTCCACCGAGGGTGGCAAAGGGCTGGCAGCGGCTCTACCCTATCCTCCGTGGCCGTGGTTTGGTTTCTCCGATTGTTAAAAAGTAATTTATAAAATAAAACTCATGTCATGCTCTTTGGCGGCTTCTTAAAATAAGCGATCACAGTGGTTGGCTTTCTCTCGCGCCCTCTGCTGTCTCTTCTGGGTTCTTACAATGAAGGGCTAATTTCAGTACAATACCTCGGAGAGAGCAGGTCCGGGGTTTGATTGGTCTTCATCTCCTTAGTGGAATCTTCTTTTTCTCTTAACCCAGCATCACAAGACTGCAATGTTCTGATTCATATCATCAGAAGCTGCTTTCTTTGTTTGTATTTTAATACCTGCAGGCACATTACACCTCCCACAATATGTAGATCTGAGCAGGAAACCCAGGACCAGCTATGAACACCCGGCCACGGACTGGACGACATTTGAAAAGAATTGTGCGGAGAATCTAGAGGCGAATCTTGCATTGGATTGCAGAGGGCTGGCGTGGGACAGCCGGGCTCCTTCCAAGGACGCCGTGTGATGCCAGCCGTAGAGGCGGAGACAGAGCTTTCCTTGAGCAAAGGTACAAAATGAAAGACAAACCACGTAATTACGGTGGAGAGAAAAGGGAATCTAAAAAGGGGATGAAGTCAAACAAAGGGAAAGGAAAAAAAAGCAGAGAAACAAAAGTGCTGGTTCCATCTGCAGGGTGAAAGGAGCCGCCGCCCGGGGCCCCAACTCAGTCCTCTTTCGCCATCTAGTGGCCACGATTTGTGACTGCATCCCAGACTAAGGGTGATGTTGACACCAGGAGATGTCGGTAACATCGCTACCTCCTGGGCTGCAGAGAAGAGCGACACAAAGGGAAACCTGAGCCAAAACTAGCGCCAAGACCTTTTTCCGTAAAGGAGTTTGTTTTGATTTGAAGTCCTGTGCAATTAAAGAACAGATGTGTGTCTTGCTCAAGCTGCAGGCTAACGGAAGTTGGGTTTGGAAATCCCCCAGCCCCTAGCAATTTCTTTAAAAGGATTCACATGTGTAGCTTGCCATTAAAATTTCAGTCAGGAAAAGCCCATTCTCTATTCTGAAAACCTATTCATTACTTCCGCTTTCTGACGTGATCCAGAAGCCAAACTTTTCCCTGGAGCTGGAAGGAAGGGTGTCGCATGGATTCGCTGCCCATAATCTTGAGGTTGGGGAAACCCCAAGCTTTAGCCTCCTTTAATAAATAGGTTTCCTGTGAAAAATCTATAATGCAGGTTCTAGACACTTATTTTCTTCTCTGCAGCGCCCCCTCCATTGTCAAATATGAAAAAGTTGAGGTTCCCAATGATCAAATCTTGGAATTGTTGTTCACTGATTAATAGAAAGTGTGGTGCCTTTGTCAGCAGGATCTAAGATGTTAGAAATGAAACACGTATATACAGAAAGAGTTACACTTTCAGACATATATATCTACCCTGAATGTTTATACCTAGCAATGCCAAAACATTCCATGTGGTAGATTTTAAGAGATGACTCCCCCATCAACTAAATTCAACTAACTTCTATATCTTTGCTTGAACATGAAAAAAAAAATCATATCCCTAAACAGCAAACTGCTTTCTCTAGATTTCCTCTGCATTCTCCCTGCATCACTAAGAATGTACACGTCTTTGGTCAGCTGAACAGACACAGGTGCAGCCTAGACTTGTCCACGCAGAGAAGCTTGTATATCTGTTTCATAGCACATGTCCACAGGGCCGTGGGGTCACTGACATGCTCTTTATGTGAGAAGCAAGATTCATTTGGGTGCTAGAGACTAAGAGTCTGTGGGTGTACAGAAATACACAGTTTGATGCATTGCATTGCCCTAGAGCCAAAGACCCTGTGGAATTTATTTCACTTGAAGCCTGAATTCAAAGAAAACTGAGCTGAGGAAGTCTGAAAAACTTGGTCTGGCTCTGCTTGTACTGCATCCAAGGGCCTGATTCTTTGCTTTAAGAATCAAATTAGCTAAAGAACACAAGTTATAGGTCATTCAGTATACTCCTTTGGAGACAGTAGAGGAGCAAGATGCTAGACACTTCGGTAAAGGAGTTATTTCACTTTGTGCTGTGTTTTACTCTGATTTTTTCTCTACCTTTATTCATCACAGGCCCACCCTTAAGAAATAAAGTTCTGAGGACAATGAAAAGTATTTCCTGAGTTATGACATTGGCTCCTGGGAAGGAGACAGTTGGGGAAAGAGCTCTTGTCTGAAGCAATGATGCCTGTGATTGCCCATTGGATTCACAGCAGTAACTGATAATGGCTCTTGTGAATCCATCATCCAAAATTGCAGCTCTTGAACTGGCAGGCTAATAGCACCTGCTATGGCAGGATCTCAGGTGCCCCAAGATACCTCTCCCACCCAAATAAAGTTCTCTGGAGAGGGGATCCTCTGGAGCTTCTGCCAGGAAGATGTCTGCAAGCACTGAGCTACTGATGGGCTCTGCCGACCAGGCCAAAGGTGGAAGCCTGGGCAAGGCAACATTCTCAAAACAACTGCTGATACCAATGGAACTGGATGGTGCGATTCCCTGGAAGCAGCCATCATGGAAGGGCTCTCGAGCCACCACCAGTATGGGAGGCTGGGGATGACACAATAGCAGAACACCCTACATGGGCTTTTACATCACAGCTGGCCGAGAAGCATGTGCTCACTGCTCTTTGTGTTTTCTGACATCCTGCTCCTTTAGAGATAGCTTGGCAATAGCTCCCATTGCATGAGGACCTGGTCCTTAAGGAAGCTGCATAGTCAACTGCTCTGACTTGCTCACTAGCGTGACTGACTGAGGTGCAACCAGCTAAACAAAAGTGTCTTTATCATCACCCTTACTGCTTTTTTTCCTTTAGAGATGCTCCCAAACTTCTATTACCTTTTCTCTGTGGGAGATGTTTGCCAGCCTGTATGCTCCAAGGGTGGCTACCATAATATCCCTCACAGCATGTATTCTACTATGTGACATTGTCATTTATCCATGAACATGGCTGAACAAGAAAGGCAGAAGTGATGGTATATGGCTTCCAAAGTAGAGAAATAAATGGCAAAAGATTCACCACCTTGATGTGTGGCTGGGTGGGTAGAGGTGGAAAGCCATTGCAGGAAAGGTCCCAAGAGAGGGGCCAATTTTCCTCCATCACAGCTAGTATTGCTTCTCCATTCTTAGATGATGCATGTGTAAGAAACAGCATCAATTAAATGAAGGCATTTAGGGAACAAGAATATCACCACTCTCATGTTAACTGTGACATCTATTGCAAGATGCATAAAAGCAACATTAAAATACAAAACAAAAGTATAAAATGCAAGAAAATATGGTAAGTCATCCCTCCAGCATGCTTGGACATCTTTCAATACATCTTAAGATACTTTACAAACCCCTGACTTTCCTTTTGTGTGGCAGCCAAGCTGACTTATCCATTAGGCACAGTGCCCAGGACCCACAAATATGTTTTTATTTTCTCTAAAGTCAAAAGAAAAAAATGAACTTTTGTGTTGAATAAAATGTTTTAATATGTAACCAGAATATATTCATTTTTAGAAGAAAACATTCATAAAATAAGAGTTAATGTTTAATATGCTTGTGAAGAAAGGCACTGAGTTGTCTTTGATCACCTGTTAAAGAAATTCAGACATGTACAAGCTTCCCTTTCCCCTCTTCAATAACTAGATCTCAAGAAACCTTAAGATTGAGTCCCCAGAAGGAGCTTTTTCCTTTCAGTACTTCCGTGTGTGGAGTCTAGATGGCCGCATTGCTCTAAAGTTGGCTGTCAGATGTGATGTGATTCACAGTGACTGCCAGGACGCTCACGGGACCCTCCTGCGGAGCCGGGAGAGATGACTTTTTGGTAGAGAGAGCAGTCTGTGTGCACAGCTGGAGGAAGGCCTGGGATTTTTCATGGCTGTCATTTTTTTAAAACCCTCAGTTCCCCAAGGATAATCCAGAGAAAGTAAAACCTGGCCATTTTAAGCTCAACTTGAATTATTGAGCATGCAGGCATGAAAAATTTAAATGTCTACAAAAATAAATAGAGTGCATAAAGAGATGTTATTCAATTTCTCCAAATTAAACAAGAATATTAAATGGCTGCTTTTTTTTCCTAAAGCATCCTTGAAGTTCCTGTAATTAACTGAGAGATCTCTAAGCTCCCTTGAAAATCACAGACTCAAATACTTAGTGACAAACTAGCAGAAAATACAACTCCCTGAAACTATTTCATACTTTGTAAGATGGTTTATACAATTTTTGAGTGAAATGATAAATTTCCCACTTTCAGGATTCTCAGCCCAGTTTTTAGACAAGAAGAGTCAGGAAACTACAGAAATAGCTCAAAGCCTTCAACTGTATTTTGCTTACTTAACTGGGGAAGTCACTCCTACACATGTGTATGAATGAAAGCTAATGAACAAAGACTTTTTTTTCATATTTTTTTTATTTAAAGAGAAAAAAACAGGAAAAAGGTAGAAATATTACATAATTTCAAGAAAAGAAGATAAACAGTAAGAAATCACTAGTTGATACATTACATATTATTCTTTTAGAAATAGTTATTCAAGTTACAGAATTAAAGCACAGAAAGTGGACCCTCAAGCACTGAGAGAGCAAACAGATCTGTTCAACAATCCAACAAGAACCTAGAAATATGGTCATCAATCCCACCCACCCAAACATACATGCAGCTATATCTTTTATAGAGCTTCCTATTTCCTCTTTTTTTACAGTAGCAATTATATATTTTTAAAATTTTATTTAAAGAGAAGAAAAAAAGGCAAAACAGAAAAAAGCAACAATACAGAATTCTAAAAGAAGGAAAGAAAAAGGAGAATGAGAAAAAGCCCCACTAAGAAATCAGTAATTTATAAATAACGTACTGTCATCCCGGATGTAGTTGTTCAAGTTACAAAATTAAAGGGTACATAGTAAATATTCAAACAGTCAGACTACAAACAGTTTTGCTCAAAGATCCAACAAAGATTCAGCAATATGGTCATATTTTACACACTCAAACCTACACAAAGACATGTTTAAAGAGCCTTAAAACCCACTCTTGCCATTCTAGGATCAAAAGGATTTTTTCCTTTATTTCTGCTTTTTAATTTGTAGCTTATGTCCATGGAATCCTCTTAACTTTTTGCCTGCCTCTTGACCACCTTGAAAAGGTGGTTTTCTGCCATCATATTAAAGTCGAATTCCACATAAATAATAGATGTGTTTTTCTGTAATGTAAGTTGTTGGCAAGGCTTGGAGACTCCAGCTTGCAAAGTAACAAAGATGGCGCTGAAGAGACAATGTCGTGGGCAGAAAGAGGCCTTTATGGCAGAATTCCCTGGGGAGACAGGTGCTCAAGCTGTGTGAGAGCTCAAGGAAAAAATAAGATGCAACTAACTGACCAAAATGTGTTTCAGTGAGAGATTTAACTATTGTCCTAAAATTATAAAAATGTTTATGAGTTCAAATAGAAAATGCACGTTATTTTTTTTTACTTGATATTACTCAATATTGCACATGGCAGATTAAATTCAAAATTCTTATTGAAAATATTAAACTTGTGAAAGGCTACCACATGTCATTAACTGAAAATGAAAAGGGCAGAGGTAAGTGGTAACTGTTTACCATACATACATGCACTATCAGAAGCAGGTTAATAACTTACTTTGGAGCCCTTAAATAAGAAACGTGAATACATGACACCTATGGGGTGCTAATATTATTCTTGTCACCTGTATGGTATTCACTTAAGTCTCACGGCAATGAATTTGGGTATATTATAATCCCCATTTTACACATGAGGAAAATGAGGTACCAAGAGGCTAAAGAACTTGCCCAAGGTCACAGATGACTAAAGACAGGTCCGGTTAAGTCAAGGTTGTTTGCAGATTCTGCACACATTCTGTCCATTTCTTTTTAGCGTTCACCATTCCTACAGAGTCTGATAGTTCCTCGTCACCTGAGGACTCAGTCTGCTGGGAGGTGCTGTGCAGTGACCCCCTGAGAGAGTAGATAAATACCATTCTGGGGCGAGTTTTATACCGTCTCTCAGAGGCCACAGGAAATGAGCCCACAGAGGTAGCCTGGGTTTTTTAATGCACATGTGCTGGCTTCCTTGCTGTCCCTGTCCCATTTATCTCTTCCACGAAGCACTTCTTGGGATCTTCTCCCAAATAAAATACCTGCCCTCAAAATTCTCATGCTGGGGCTACATCTGGGGGACATGTTTTGTTGTTGTTTTGTTTTTGGTGCCGGGGATTGAACACACGACCTCATGTTTGCCCAGCAGGCACTTATACCACTGAGCTAAACCCCCAGCCACAGTGGGTGGGGTATGTTTTAAAGTGAACTGTGTAGTTTGAAAAATCATGAAGCAAAATTAACCACCTGTAAATGTCAGAATTGTCCTAAAATTGACTATTTCTTCTACCACACTAAGCTGAGTACCAAATAAAAACCAATCTGTAAGAACATTGTTTGCCAAATGATTATAAACAACTCTGGATTTATTTCTGACATTCGGTACCTAAATGAATTTGAAAAATGATTTAAAATAAATGACCTTGGAAATAGTATAAATAAATATATAAAATGTTGTTAACTATATCAAACATTCCTAATTGTATTTAGGTTCTGATCTAAAAGGTAAGAGCACAAATAGCATACGTAAAATGCAGGTATTAAAGTAAAAATATCACATTTCATTATAATGCTCGTGTAATGGTTGACACATTGTGTTAATGTGAGAAGTTTAGAAGTTTAACAAAAGTGATGCTGGGGACCAGAGTCCTGACTCTGTGAACACCCTCATCCTGCACAGGAGGACATGGAGACATAGAGGAGAAGATATGAATGCTACACCTACCCTGGGGGGCAGGTACCCCCCTGCTTACAATGTAAGAAAGGAAAATAGGCTTGTCTCCCCTCCTTGTTTGCTCTCACTGCTTCTGCTGCCTTCTGCCACATTGAACTGTTGCTCCTCACCATGCCCCCTGCCTTGGAGTCAACTGATTACAGAATGAAACCTCCACAAACTTGGAGCTAACTAAATCTTTTCTTCCTTAATGTGCAGTGTTGGGTATTTTGTTTCAGCAATGAGAGAAAAGTAACCAATACAGAATTTGGTGCCACAGAATTGGGTTCAGTGCTTTGTCTATACTGGACCATGTGGTTCAAGAGCCTTTGGAAATGGATTGTGGGAAGCATTTGGAAAGGGTTGGAGATGTTAACCTGAAAAAATAGTGCTGGAATGCTCTAGGCTGTTCTGCACAGGAGAATATGGCCAGACTTCAGAAGACCAGAAGGCTGATAGAAATTCTACTGAAAAAGATCAGGCCCAGGGGGTTTCTGCTGGGAAGGATTACACTGGCTGTTGGAGTCCAGATAATGTATGTTATGGCTTGGCAGAAAGTTTGTCTGCATTTTGCTTGTGTCCAGAGACTATCTGAGACTGAGATTAAGGGTGGCAGATCAATTAATCTTGCATATGAAATTTCAAGGCAGTTGAATGTTGAGGTGGTGGCATGGCTACTGTTAGGGGCTTTTAGCCAGATTTTGTTGAGAATCAAGAGCAAAAAGCCCAGCAGGATGCTATAAAATGTTGTGAGTTTGCCAGGTAAAGGAAGCTCCAGTAAAGTTGTGGACTACAAAGATAGAACTGAAGAAATCTTGACTGCAGAGAAGGAGCAGGAGAATATAAAAGACAGCCTAGGGCATCACAGAAAGGAGCAGCCTATCTCCACCCTTTGCGGCCTCAGAACTGCAAAAGCAAACGTCTTTGCTTTGATGAGAAGCTGCAGTGCATCTTGTTACAGACAGGCAGTGGCTGTTCCATGCTCCAGAATGGTGGCAACATACAAAATTTATTCCTCAGAATTGGTTTCAGAGTGCCCAGAGATCCAGGCACTCAACCCTTACATCCAAGAGAGAGGAAAACCTGGTTACTGTTCCAGCTGACAGCAGACCTTGGAATCATCCATGTGGTTCTGGGTTTAGGTATATACAGAATATGAGAGTTGTGGGCTTACACCCTGATTTCAGAAGGCCTAGAAAGCCAGGCAGTGTGTCTCTGAGAGTACAGTATGTGAAGCTGTGAAGGTGAAGCCAAAGGTGTAATGGAAAGTCCAGAAGTTTGAAAAAACCAAGAACATGGATCACCTGAGGAAACCTAAAAGAAGGAGCAAATTCAGCACAATAGAGAAGTCATGGGAGCTACTACCACCAGAAGTTCCTTAAGGTGGAGCCATCCAAGCTTTTTGGAGCTCACAACTTGTCACAGATTGCCTTAGATGCTGCATATGGAATTATAGGTCTTAATGTTTGCCCTACTGGATTTTGGACTTGCTTTGGTACCAATCCTTTGTATCTACCTGTTTGTATCTTTTGAAATGTAAATGTTTATCTTGTGTAACATTGAATGTCAGAAGTGTTTTTCTTTTCATTTTTACAGGGGCTTTCAGCTAAGAGTTTGCTTTAAATCTCACAGGAGAGGGCTGAGGATTTAGCTCAGTGACTTAAGCACCTGCCTGGCAAGCATGAGGTGGTGAGTTCAATCCCTGGTACAAAAAAAAGTCTCAGAAAGACGTGGAACTTGGGCTTTTAGGCAAAGCTGAAACTGTTAGAACTTTGGCAACTCTTGCAGATGGACTAAATGCTTTTTTCAGAAGGGATGTGCATAAGCCTTTAGGGGTCCATTGGTAGAATGTTATCATTCTAACATAATATAGACTTCATACTGGTTCTTAAGGATTATTAAACCCATGTTATAATATCCAAATAGTGAAATGATAATAAGCCTGTTTTTGTATCTGGAAATCATTTTACAGAAGTATGTCTAGTTGCCAAGTTGACAAGGGGTGTATTGCAATGGTTGATACGTTGTGTCTATTTCAGAAGTTTAGAAGTTTAATGAAGTTACTCAGTAGGGGACCAGGGTCCTCACTTTGTAAACATTCTCATTGTGTGCAAGAGAAGGGCACAGAGATGGTGCGAGTGCGACACATGCCTGGAGGAAGGGTAGCCTGCTTACAATATAAGGCTTGGTTTCCCCCTTTTGTGCTTTTCCCAATTCTTCTATCTCCTGATTTCTTGAACTGTTTGCCCCTCACCATGCCATCCTGCCTTGGAGCCAACTGATTATAGAGTGAAACCTCCACGACTATGAGCTAATTAAACCTTTCTTTCTTAATTTTGAATCTGAGATATTTTGTCTCAGCAAGGAGAAAAACACATGTCCCAAGATATTTAAAAGAATTTTGGGCCCTGCGAAAAAGCTTTTTTTTTCCCCACCAACTATAAATTATGATGTTTAATTGTATTTTTGTATTACTCTAAATTTATTGTGGCATCTAGATATGTTTAGCCAAACTCCTATGTGAGTTATTTATTGTACTCTTTTATCTTTTTCCTTGTACTTCTCTTGTTTATTTTCAATTAGAAGCCATATCAATAAAAATAAGTTACAATTTCCAACATTTGCTTTGCATATTATTACTATCTTCCAAAGCACAATGCAGTAAGACATTTTGCAAGTCACTATGTAGAAGAAAACGTCATGCTCTGTGCTGTCTCTTTGAGTGTCCTCTCTGGGGGTACTTGCCAACTGAACCAGACCCATGAGAGTCAGAAGAAGCCAGTGCTGTTTTCACTCATCACTACTCCTCTAACTCTGCTTCGGGAATTCATTCCTCTAACAGAAACTCCAAGAGGGTCTATAGTCTCTTTAGAACTTTCTAGAAATAAATATTCTTCAGAAACTTAAATAATTCAAATTTCATCCAGTATTATATCAAGACTTCAACTTTCATTTAATTTAAATCTTCCTTCTTCCAATGCGGCCTATTTCAGCCAAAGTGGCCTGAGTGACTTCACACTTCAAGACTGGGTAGAAGAGGCAGGCACTTTAATAGACCCAAGGGCTGTCACTTGTTAGGGTCATTACAATCTAGCAGCAGGACCATTGGCGGTGGTTAGTGCTTTTTTTGCCTTTGGGATTTTGGTGGTTCTTGAGGTTTTTCCAGTTGGACACCTGGAATAACAGTCCCACTGAGGCAAACGATGCAGCATCCTGCTCTTCCCACTGACTGCCCTCTTAGTCATTGGGCTTCTCTTGCAGTTTATGGCTAGATCTCTTTTCCCCTTGACTCATACAGTGCTTTTGGTGAATACTTTTGAGTAGGCAACCTTGAGACACTTTCATGGCATTTACAATGGGTTCTGGAGTCCACAGTTCTGTACTGGCTGCAGGGACATAGTATTAAGTAGCACTTTACCCTTGAACTTTTGATGACTGAAAAGGAATGAATACGGAATGGAGATGGCAAAGCCAAGAGAAATGAAACTGCACTGAATGAAACTAAACCCTAACAACTATCCCACAGCAGAGAAAGTGATTGAATGCTTCTTTTTGGTCAATAAAGCCAGCAAAGCCACAATACCAAGAGATGACACTAATAACATCAAATAATAGCAATAAAAATATCACATCAGTCTTTCTTATGAATACAGATGTGAAAAAATTCTAATACTATATGAACAAATAAAATTCAGCAGGATATAAAATAAGTGATATACTACAACCAAATCAAATATCATCCAGCTTTATAAAGAGATCTATACTAGAAAATATACACTCATGTACATATATGTCAGTTATTGGAAGGAGAAATGGTGCATGATTATTTCAAAGGACAATGACAAAACAGTAATAAAGGTCCATCCTGATTCTTTATTTTAAAATACCTCTTAACTGACCAGGGAAGGATGTTTTCTAAAACTGAAGAGAAATATTGATTTTAAACCAACAGTCATTTTACAGCAAAGTAAGCAGTAGGAAAGCATAAAAATTCCCTTTGTCCCTACAATTATCATAACACTGTCTTTAAAGTTATACACTGTCCATTGGTACTTGAAAAAAATGGAAATGAAGAGACAAGATAATAATACACAGATAATGTTGTGTAACCTTAAAACTCCACTAAAAACCCACTAAGGTATAAATTCGAGGCCAAAATATAAATTGAAATATGTTATTGCCTATCAATGAGAATATACTAGAAAAGAAAAATAACAATAAAACAGCCATATTCATAATATTAGCAAGATACACAAAAACCTGAGGGATAGGTTTGTGTGCAACACCCATATAAAGAAACAAACCCTAGCTGTAATTCATAAAATTAGAGCAATATTTTGGATGGAGCAATGAGTATTATAAAGACGTTGGACTAATTTACAGTTATAATGTGATGCCAATTCCAACATCAAAGGGCTTTTTAAAAAATCAAAGTGACAGTAAGTTTTTACTGGAACCAAAAAAGTACATATTGAATACTAACTAAATATCATAAAAAGAAGAGTAATCAGTAAAGATTTACCCTACCAGGTATAAATTTAAAGCCCATAATAAATTTAAAAAGTCTAAAATTTTAGGAAATCAAAATCAAATTAGATTATTCCAAAAGATATAATATTAAAGTAAACTTGAGATTTTTTAAAAACCTGAAAATAGAGAGAGATAAATATCTTTGTGGTCCCTTTGTGGTTAATATAACTTACACTTTAGGGAAAAAAAAACAAAGGGAGAAGCTTTACTACTCCTTGTCAACCACTTGTGACTTTTGGAAATATTTCCTTTCAGTTTTACAAATGCATCTATATGTACACGTATAATACTTTTATTCATCTATAAGGAAATGAATATATAGTTTTTTATAAAGTAAGCACATTTTACCTTAAAACTATTTTAGAAGATGTATATTAGTTATTAAACTAAATATTAGTAAACTAAATAGGAACAAATTTGATGGGCTCACGTTTCTCATTTTCAAAACTTGCTACAAAACTATAAGAGTCAAAAGAGCATGATACTGGCATAATTATACCAACATATGTCTGGTGTAGAATTGGGGGCCCACACATAAATCATACATGGTCAATAAATACTGAGAGGGTTCTAAGACCATTCAATGGGGAAAATAATAGCCTTTTCAATATATGATGCTGAAACATCTGGATAGACACATGCAAGAGTGATTTAGACCCCTCCCTCACACCACATATAAAAATTATCTGAGAGTGGATCAAAGATCTAACTAAACATAAAAGCTAAATCCATAAAACTTTCCGAAAGAAGCAGTTGTGACATAACTTCATGACTTTAACTAGACAAGAGTTTCTCAAACATGACATTGAAAGCACAAGTAACAAAATAAAAATAGATAAATTAGACAATGAAAGTTAAAAACTTATATGCATGGACAGAAACTATCAAGAAAATGAGATGACAATCCATAGATTGGAAGAAAAATATAAGGAAATCATGTATTACACAGGGATATAATATTCACAGTATATAAAGAATTCTCATAAGAAAAAGGCAAATAATCAAAAATGAACACAAAATTTGAACATATTTTTCTCCAGAAAAGAAACACAAATGACTAATAAGCATATAAAAAGAGATTCGTTGGGGATTCCACAATGAGATACTGCTTTTTGCGCATTAGAATGACCATCATTATCAGGCAGAAAAATAACAGGCATTGGTAAGGTAATGAAATTGGAAATCTCTTATATTACTGGTGGAAATGTAGAATGATGCAGTGCTCTGAAAATACTGCCAGTTCCTCATAAGTTAATAATTTGCCATATGACCCAACAATTTCATTTCTATGTTTATACCCAAGAGGACTAAAAATACATGTTTCACAAAAATATGTACATGAAAGTTTATAGCAGCTTTATTGACAATAATAAAAAAGTAGAAGTGCACCCAAATCAACTGATAAATGGATCAAAAATGTGATATGTCCATGTGGTGGAGCATTACTACCTTACCAAAAGGAATGAAGTACAGACACAGGCTACAACATGGATAATCCTGGAAAATGTTATGTTAAACAGAGAAGGGCAGAGTACGGTGTGATTCCATTCACATGAAGTGTACAGAAAAGACAGATCCATGAAGACAGAAGGCATTTCCCAGAGGAATGGAGGAAGGTAGGGTTGGACAGTTCAGAGCTTCTATTTGGGAGTGAGATCAAAATTCTGGAGTAGGGTAGTTATGACGGTGTGTAACATTGTGAGTACTCTAAAAAAACTTTAGATTGCACACTTAATGATTAAATGGTACATTTCATGACATGTGAATTATATTACCATCAACATTTCCCTTCTAGATATCTTCCTGAATGAGTTGAAGTTATTGTATGACAGAGATGTATGCATACCCATGTTTGTAGCAGCACAATTCTTAATAGCTAAATCTTAGAAGTGGCCTAAATGTCCAGCAGATGAATGGATAAAGAAAATACAGTACTTACACACAATGGAGCACTACTTTGCCAAAAAAAATGATAAACCTGGGTCATTTGTAGAAAAATAGATGTGCATTGAGAATGTAACATTAAGTGAAATAAATCAGACATACATGTTTAAATATTGTATAGTTTCTCTCATGTGAGAAACCCAAAACATAAATCAAGAGATCAATAAAAAATAGATAATAGAAAGTAGGCAGATAGAGCTTTCTCAAATGGGAAGGGAAGTAAGAGAAGAAGGGAATGGAGAGGGGAAGAGAAGTGGACAAAAACAAAAGAAGTTGCACTGTGTACATGTACAATCCCTTCCAAGGAATGTTATCATTATGTACTGTAAATATGTACTAATAAAAAATGAAAATGCTTCAAAAATGTTTAAAAGTGAAATTAAAACCAAATGTGTGTGGAACTCCTGAAGCATCTGGGTCAGATCATTTATATGACACAATTTTGTAAAATTTCTGGCTCCTGCATCTATATCCTATCCCTGACTGACCCCACAGAACTGGGCAGAATATTTGTTGCATTCAGCCTACTTTCTCACCCATGAAATGAGGTGCACTTCTGCCTTTTGCCTCTCTGAGTTGGAACAAGGGTCAAGTGGTATAAACTTGGTAACACTAAAGCTACAAGGATTATTTATTGTTATCTCTGCTCACCCTTGACTAGATTGCCAACTCTCGGAGGAGGATGTCTTGAGTAAAAGCATCTTGTATGGGTCAAAGGAGATACTTGAACTGAACTTAAAAGTGGAGTTTGCCAGGAAGAGATCATTTTTAGACAAAACATGGTGTATACTTAAAATCTCAATCTCAGAAAAGACTACATGCTTAGTGTACCTTAGTTGGAAATCACTGGAATGCAAATCATGGCAGAGAATAAGGGAGAGGAATTTGGGAGCAGGTCAGCTTTGGTCTTTTGTATGAGGAATCTGGTCTTTGTCCTTGGCAGCATGGGGAGTCACCCAAAAAGGAGAAGTGGTGATTCATGTCTGCTAGATACATGGAAAGAAACCATATAATGTAGTGTAGAGAGCAGAGGACCCATAGTCTAACCTTGACTATGACATAGTAATGTAGCAACTCACTGAAATCACAGAATCAGCCTACACTTAAGCTAAATCCTTGCCAATGATCCAATCAGAATGTGTCAAGATCCTATATGGACCTAAGGAGGGAAGCTGAGGAAGTTGTAGACGATGAGCCCATGTAGGGACAAATTGTCAGTAGGTAGTTCTCAAAACAGGAGATTGAAATATTGCAGAGAGGTTTCAAGAACCTAACCTAAGATAGAATAAAGGAAGTGAAAAAAAGGAAGAGCTGAAAGGAAATGCATTTTGAGACAGAATAGGTACTTGGTAGTGGACTTGGTAGTGACTTGGTAGTGAAGTAGAGAGCGATAAATGACTACTATGAGGGACCTAATTTTGCAAACCAGGCCTGTCACCATACTGTTGATCCAGGTTGAACTTTCTAAAGAAGGAATTGGTATAGAGAAGAAAACGAACTTGGTATGGGATATATTATGATCAATGTGCTGCAAGATACAAACTCAATATATGCAAGTACATAGGAATTTATTATGAAAGACATTCAAGAATTCCAGCCAGAGGTGCACCAGGGCAGGCCTAGACGTGGGCCTCTCCTGAAACTCTCTTCTCTGCAGATCACCTCGCAGCACTGGGAACTCCAGACAGAGTTTACATCCTTTCTCCCAGAACCTTGGACTATGGGCAGATTAACTGTACTAGCTTGAGGGGAGGTTTAGTGACTGCCTCACCCAAACAGAAGATCTCAGCAGGCTCCAGTCAGTGTGGTGAGTATGCCCCTAAAATAGAGGTGTACAGTAGGTAAATAGGCCAGTAGTAAAGCTCCCTCCAACTAATTGTAAGACCTTGGTGACTCTGACAGGAGTGTGAGTGGCCCCTTCCTGCACAGAGAAAACATCAGGCAGGGTGAGGAATGTGCCAGTAAGGACTCCCCCAAATTGGAGAAAATCAAAAGGGCTTATGAGACACACAGTAGGACAATACGGACACAGTAGGGCCTTAGCCAACACAAATACTATAGACAGGGAGATTTGGTGACCTGGAATAACCTGAAGATAAAGTAATAGCAGAAACTAAAAGTAGTATTGACCTACATCAATACTATTAGGCTTGACAGCACAAGAAAAATATAGGACTCACCCAACAGTCCCTGCAGTGGGAAGTTGGGTAACTGGCCCACCTATTCATTGTGGGACCCAGTGACTGGACAAACATCAAACTTACATTAGGACCCCAAGACACACACTACTAACAGTTGACACTAGTGGGATTGAAAGACCAAATATTGACTCAAAAGGGGAAAATGGCAAAAGGAAAAAGCAAAATGCAATCTCAAACATTTAGTTCAACAGGAGCAAGTACAGGAGACACTGAAATAGAGTAACACACCAGAAATCTCTGAAAAGATAGTGAGTGAAATAAAAAAAAAAAAAACAACTCCATGAGGCTATAGAGGAAATCAAATTAGAAGCCCATGTAAAGATAGAGTTAACAACTTTAGTAAAGGAGTTGCTGAATGCAACTAAAGAAGAAATAGAGAAAAAAGTACAGGAGCATGGGAAACTGATTGAAACCTTGAATGAACAATATAGAAAATGTACAGAATTCATGAAACAAACTCAAACAGACATCCAAGAAACAAAAAATTCTACTCAAAGCTAGGAAAAATGTTTAAATGAAGTTGAGAATAAGATTTAAGACCTGGAGGACAGGATTGCAATTAGTGATCCTGAAAGGATAGAACTTTAAAAAATAACAAAGCAAAAAATAAGTGCTCTAAGGGGTATAACTGCATGTATGTTTGAGTGTGTAAAATAGATGACCATATTCTGAATCTTTGTTGGATCTTTGAGCAGAACTGTTTGTAGTCTGTTTGAATATTTACTGTTTACCCTTTAACTTTGTAACTTGAACAACTATATCCAGGATGACAGTACATAATTTATAAATTACTGATTTCTTAGTGGGGCTTTTTCTCATTCTCTTTTTTCTTTCTTTCTTTTAGAATTCTGTATTGTTGCTACCCTTTTTTCTGTTTTGCTTTTTTTTCCTTTTCTTTAAATAAAAATTTAAAAATGTAGAATTGCTATTGTAAAAAAAGAGGAAATAGGAAGTGCTATAAAAGATATTGCTGCATGTATGTTTGGGTGTGTGGGATTGATGACCATATTTCTAGGTTCTTGTTGGATTGTTGAACAGATCTGTTTGCACTCTCACTGCTTGAGTGTCCACTTTGTGTGCTTTAATTCTGTAACTTGAATAACTATCTCTAAAAGAACAATGTGTAATGTATCAACTAGTGATTTCTTACTATTTATCTTCTTTTCTTGAAATTATGTAATATTTCTACCTTTTGCCTATTTTTTTCTCTTTAAGTAAAAATAAAATATAACAAAGCAGCATGAAGTGACAATCCAGCAGCTTCAAGATGATGCCAAGAGAAAAAAAATAAGATTAATAGGCATCACTGAAGAGGCAGGAGTCAATACAAATGACATAACCAAAATGTACACAGAAGAAATATAAGAAAATTTCCCAAACATGGGTAAAAAAATCTGATATGCAAATAAATGAGGTATATAGAACACCAAACAGTCACAACCAACATAAATCTACACCCAGACATACAATAATTAAGGTCTCAGACATGCAGCATAAAAACAGAATACTAAAAGCTGTTAGAGAAAAGACACAACTCACTTATCAAGGAAAGCCCATTAGAATCACAGCAGACTTTTCAGCATAAACCCTCAAGTCAAGATGAGCTTGGAGTGAGGTATTTCAAGCCCTGAAAGAAAACAACTTTCAACCCAAACTGATGTACCCAGAAAAATGTTCATTCAAATTTAATGGAGAAACGAGATACTTCCATGACAAAGAACAACTGAAGAAATTCATGTCCACCAAACCAACCCTAGAAAGAGTATTGAAAGACATACTAGATAGAGAGAAAAATGACCACAATCCACAGAACAACAACAGAAAGAAACCACCAGGTAGGATAAGCAATTAAACAAGGGGAAAAAGCAGAAAGCAAACAACTGGAACACAACATGGCAAAATTGAACCAGTACATATCAGTGATATTCATCAATCTAAATGGCCTCAATTCACCTATCAAAAGAAATAGGTTGACAGAATGGATCAAGAATCATGATCCCAAAATATGCTATATACAGGAAACACATCTGACCCAAAAGGAAACTCATAGATTAAAAGTCAAAGGATGGAAAACAGTATTCCATGAAACAGGAGCCCAGAAAAAGGCAGTGATAACTATTCTATTTGCAGACAATGTGAACTTCAAACCTAAAATGATTAAAAGAGATAAAGTCACTACATACTGGTTAGTGGAAAAATTCAAGAGGAAGAACTAACAGTTATAAATATATATGCACCAAATACAGGAGCACCCAACTATATAAGACAGATACTAATGGACATGAAAAACCAAATATACAAGAACACAATTATAACAAGGGACCTTAATAGCCCATTGTCACAAAGAGATAGATCAACTAGACAAAAAGTCAGCAAAGAAATAATAGAACTGAATCATACCCACAAGCAATTGGACTTAGTAGATGTTTACATAGTGTTCCACCCAACCACATCAGAATACACATTCTTCTCAGCTAAACAGGGGATGTTCTCCAAAATAGAACACATATTATCCCATAAAACATTCTTAAGTAACTGCAAAGGTATTGAAATTATCCCATGCATGCTATCTGACTATAGTGCACTGAAATTGTAAATTAATGGCAAAACAAATTGCAAAACCTGCATAAACACATGGAAATTAAATAACAGCCTTTTGAACAACTAGTGGGCTACAGATGAAATTAAAGAAGAAATAAAGCAATACCTACAATTCAACAAAAATGCAGAAACCACATACCATAACCTGTGGGATGCAATGAAAGTGGCCTTAAGAGGGAATTATATAGCAATAAATTGTCATAGCAAGAAAACAGAATGAGCACAAATAGACAACCTAATGCTTCATCTCAAGCTTCTAGAAAAAGAAGAGCAAGTTAAACCAAAGCTCATAGAAGAGAGGAAATTGTAAAGGCTAGAGCAGAAATCAATGCAATTGGAACTAAAAAAAAAAGAATTAATGAATTAAAAAAGTTGGTTTTTTGAGAGAATAAACAAAATCGACAAACCTCTAGCTAACCTCATAAAGAAAAAGAAAGAAAAAAGCCAAAATCATGCAATAAGGAATGAAAAGAGGAAATTACTACAGATCCCATGGAAATTCAAAAGATCATGAATACCTACTTTGAAAATCTTTACTCACAAAGAGTGGAAAACACAGAGGAAATGGACAGAATCCTAGAAACATATGAACTACCAAAGCTCAACCAAGAGGATATAGCAATTTTGAATAACCCAATATCAGCTATTAAAATTGAAAACATAGTTAAAAACTTACCAACAAAGAAAAGCCCAGGTCATGATGGACTCACAGGGTAGTTGTTCAAGTTACAAACTCAGCTGAATTCTACAAGAAATTTAGAGAAAATTTGATGCCAATACTCCTTAAACACTTCAATGAAAATGAAAAGGAAGTGATCCTCCCTAAATCATTCCTGGAGGCAAGTATAACTCTCATACCACAACCAAAGAAAGAATCAACCAAAAAGGAGAACTATTGGCCAGTCTTACTAATGAACAGTGATAAGAAGATTCTCAATAAAACCCTGGTGAGAACCTCCCCTTAGAGAGACAACTCATGCCATAATAAAATGTCCTGGAGAGGTCCATACAGAGGGAGATGGATCCTCTCAACTTAGGAGGAAACTAAAGGCAAAAGAGCTGCTCAAACACACAGTCCCAGGGCTATCATTGGAGAAGCTAAGATTAGCGGCCATAGTGCTCTCCAGCCATCTGACTTCTTGTTGCTGCTGTGACTAGCCTGAGTGGTCTGAGCTCGTACAGCCATGACCCTCTGCAATTGGCCAGAACTGCCTGAACCTGCTGGAGCACCTGCGCCACTGCGACTAACTGTATGTGCTGAAGATGGAGTTTGGTGAGCCCAATGGAGAACAGAGCCAGCAAGGGACCTCCATTATCCTGCAGTGAGTGCTGGGCATAAGACCTCCTCCATGGGAAGGGGGTGACCAAATGGATGACATGTTGGAGTCAGGCAGGAGGAGCCTGAACTAGGAATGACAGTGACTTCAGTTGGTTGCTCCCTTTCCAGAGCAGATTGGTGGGATCTGCTTGGCCTGGGTTACTCCCCTGCCTGGGACCCAATAAGCCATCCCCAACTGATTCCCAATGCATAACACACACTAACCCAGTGAAGACCCTCGAAGGTTGACTGGCCTGGTGGGGAGGGGTCAGCATACACAGCCCCTGCCTACACCTCAATGATGAAGAACAAGCAGGAGAGGGCAGAAATTCCTCACCAGCATGCTTCAGAAGAACCATAACCAATAAGGAAAGGGGCTGGGACCTCCACTATACACCTGTTTAGAAGAAACCAAAAACACGCAAGAGAAAGAAACAACAAGAAAAAGCCCCCAGCCCAAAACCCTGAGAACATTGATCCAGGAGAGGGAAATACAAAAGAGACTGAGGGCAGCAAACATTCAACATCAGACACGGCATCAATGGACATTAAGAGATATCTTCGGGACCTTGTAGATGAGCTCAAAACTGAAATATTAAATCAGGTAAAGCAAGATATAAGTAGATTAATAAAAGAAATACTAAGCACCTCTCAAGAAGACACAGACAGAAGAAGGGAGGAACACAAAAAAGGAGAGAAACATTTGATAAAGAATATAAAGAAAATATAGAATACATGAAGCAGATTCAAAGAGATTACCAGGAGCTTAAAAACTCCATTGAAAGCTGGCAAAATTGTTTGAAAGAAACTAAGGATAGACTATCAAAACTTGAAGACAGGTTGGCAATGTGTGATCATGAAAGGAAAGATCTCTTAAAAATAACAAGGAAACAGGCAGTAACAATACAAAGAATAGAAGACAACAAAAGAATCTATAACTTAAGAATAATAAATGTGAGTGAAGAAGCAGGAGTAAAAATAGGTGAATTACAAAGGCTATTCATGTAAATAATTAAGGAAAACTTTCCAAGCATAGGAAAAAAATGATATTCAGATATATCGGGCATACAGAACTCCAGCCACCTACAACCAAAACAGAGCTACACCCAGACATATAATAATCAAGATATCAGAAATTCAATATAAAAACAGAATATTGAAAGTCATCAGCGAAAAGAAACAGATCAGCTATAAAGGAAAACCCATCAAGATCATGGCAGACTTCTTGACACAGACCATCAGATCAAGAAGAGCTTGGAGTGAAATATTCCAAGCCCTGAAAGAAAATAATCTCTAGCCCAGACTGATGTACCCTGCAAAACTGTCATTAGAAATTAATAGAGAAACAAGATGCCTCCATGACAAAGAGGAACTGGGGGAATTTGTGACCACCATTCCAACCCTACAGAGAATACTGAAGGACATTCTAGAGAGAGAGAAAAATCCTAGGATTTCAGGAACAGTGGCAGAAAGGCCTCAATGAATGGGGCAGGCAGTAGAATGAAAGAGAAAAGTAGACAATGGCAGAAAAATAGCATAGCAGAAATGAGGCAGAGAAGGTTGGCTATAATCTCTAACATAGATGGTCTTGATACACTAAAAAAAAAGAAATTATAGGCAGAGTAGATCAGAAGATAGGACCCATCGAGATGCTCTGTATAGAAAATATAATCAACTGGAGAGAGGGTTTATGGATGGAAAATCAAATATGAGAAAACAATTGTTCTATACGATAGGGAGCCAGAGTGAAATAGGGGCAACTCGACCACCACCTGCAGATAGGTTGGAAAGACAGGATACTTATGTGCAATAGAGAACTACTCAGCTATAATGAAGGAAAACCTTGAGGGTTTTGTAGGTAAAGAAATACAACTTGAGATCAAGTCCAGGAGCAAAAAGGTTTGGAACCACTTAGGTAAATAACAGGTTGACTCCCTAATCTAAAAACTGAGGGAGTTGATGGGACCCAAAATGCACAGCACCTGTGGAAGTGAAAGGGGAGGAATAGCCTAAAAAAAGAAGGCAGAGGATATTGTTAATAATGTACCATGATTTAAAACCCACATTACTCACACCACTCTGCTTAGATGGATTATATTCTGTTCCAGTTTGTCTACTTGTACTAGATTTGAGGGCACAGACCGTTATCCTGAAAATAGCAGGATACAGTATGGTAATCATCCTTAATTTCCTATTAACTTAATCTGAAGCTCTGTATAACATACACTGTTTTACCATGACTGATCTTAATTGAATCTGGTTTGTTAGATTGCTGTTTTGTATTGACAGATTTTATTCAAAGCTGTTATGATTGATAATATTAAGTCTGAGAGTATAGGCAAACTACACTGAAGATGACAAGATTCACTAGGATACCCACTCTGGTTTCATTATTACCTGCCTTTTAAGTTTTTTTTTACATTGTCTACAATGTTTTGTTTTTACTAATATTGTTATGTACTGCTATATTTAATTATACTGCTATATTCAATTATGCCTGATGATATAGACAATTCTATTGAAGATAACAAGAGACAACACAGTAACCATTGTAGATCACCTTGTACTGTGGTTTTATATGACTTATTGGTTTTATGTTTTTATAGGGATTTTTTTGTCTTGCTATGCTTTGTTTTTCCCTCTAATACAGAAAGGATAGAAATACATGTAAAGACTCATGCATGCATAGCTGTTTACAGTCTCACTGTTTGAATGTCTACTCTGTATGCTTTAATTTTGTAACTTGAGCAACTATATCTAAGAGGACAATATGTAATTTATCAACTAGTGATTTCTTACTGTTTAACTTTTTAAAAATTCTGTATTATTTTTACCCTTTTCCTGTTTTTTTCTCTTTAAATAAAAAAAGAAAAAAATTAAATAAAATACTAGTAAATAGAATGAAGCAAATCATTAAAAAGAGTATACATCATGGCCAAGTGGGATTCATTCCAGGAATGCAGGGATGGTTTAACATACACAAATCAATAAATGTAATACACCACATCAACAGAGCCAAAAACAAAAACCACATGGTCATTTCAATAGATGCAGAAAGAGCTTTTGATAAAGTTCATGATAAAAACCCTTCAGAAACTCAGAATACATGGTGTCTACCTCAACCTTATAAAGGCCATCTATGACAAACCAACAGCCAACATTATACTAAATGGAAAACTGAAACTAAAAGCTTTCACTTTAAAATCAGGAACAAGACAAGGATGTCCATTATCACCACTCTTATTCAATATAGTTCTGGAAACACTAGCCAGGGCAATCAGACAAGAGAGAGAAATAAAAGGAATAAAGATAGAAAAGGAAGAAGTTAAATTATCACTATTTGCAGATGACATGATACTGTATATAGAAGACCCCAAAATCTCCATTAAAAGACTACTAGAGGTAATAAACAAATTCAGCCATGTAGCTATAAACAAAGTCAATGCTCAAAATTTGATAGCATTCCTGTACACAAATAAAAAAAACTCACTGAGAAATTATGGAAATATTGCCCTTCACAATAGCATTTAAAAAAATTAAATACTTAGAATCAACCTAAGAATATAAAAAACCTATATGCTGAAAATTATGCTAAGCTAAAAAAGGAGATTGAAGAGGATATTAGAAAATGGAAGGATATTCCTTGCTCTTGGCTAGGAAGAACTAACATTGTGAAAATGGCCATGCTCCCTAAAACTGTTATACAGATTTAATACAATCCCAACAAAATGCCACTAACATACCTTACAGATCTAGAGAAAACACTCCTAAAATTCATTTGGAAACAGAAGAAACCTAGAATAGCAAAGGCAATTCTGGGCAACAAAGGCAAGGCAGGAGGCATCTCAATTCCTGACTTGAAACTATACTACAAAGCCACAGTGATAAAATCAGCATGGTACTGGCAAAGAAATAGACCTGAGGATCAATGGAACAGATTAGAAGATGCAAGCACAACTACAAAGACACTCAGCCACCTGATATTTGACAAAGGGACTAAACATGTCCACTGGAAGAAGGATAGCCTCTTTAATAAATGGTGCTAGAAAAAATTGGCTCTCCACATGCTGAAGACTGAAACTAGATCCATGCCTATCACCATACACTAAAGTCTAAATGGATCAAAGATCTAAATATTAAAACAGAAACACTAAATCTACTGGAAGACAAGGTAGGCAGAAGTCTTGGAGACATAGGGGTAGGCAGAGAATTCATGTACAAAACTCAAACTGCACAGGAAACACTTCAAAGAATCAACAACTTGGATCTCATATTATTGAAGTTTTTGCACTTCAAAAGTAGCTACCAACAGAGTGAAAAGAAAACCCATGAAGTGGGAAAGAATTTTAGCCAGCAACCCCTCAGACAAAGGACATATATCCAAAACATATAAAGAATTTAAAAACATCAAGCTCCCCAAATTCAAAGACCCTCTCCAAAAATGAGCATCTAAGATGAACACACACTTCTCAGATGAAGACATAGAAATGGCAAAATAAATACATGAAGAAATGTTCACTATCACTTGCCATTTGAGAAATGCAAATAAAACAGCATTAAGATTTCATCTCACTCCGGAAAGAATAGCTGCCATCAAGAAAACAACTGATAACAAATGTTTGCGAGGCTGCAGGGAAAAAGAAACTGCTTCACTGTTGGTGGGCATGTAGACTGGTGCAGCCACTATGGAAATCACTATGGAGATTTCTCAGAAGACTAAGACTGGAAGTTCCATTCAACCCAGCTATTCCCCTCCTGGGTATTTTCCCAGAAAAACTGAAAAGTTCATGTCACAGTGATATATGTGCACCCATGTTCACAGCAGCACAATTTGTAATAGCTAAATCTTTGAAACAACCAAGATGCCCATCAACTGCAGAGTGGATGAAAAAGATGTGGTATTTTTATAAAATGGAATATTACTCAGCTATAAAAAGGATGATCTTGAGGCCTTCATATCGAAATGAAGGCAACTTGAACTTATTCTCATAAGTGAAATAAATAAGAATCATATTTACAAATATCACATTGTGTCTCTAGTGTAAAAGATAATAAGAAATTTGGGAGTAATAAAACCCAAAATGTGTAATTGCTATTGTCAGAAGGAGAGGAAAAGAAAGTGCTCTAAGGAATATAACTGCATGTATGTTTAAGTATGTAGGGTTGATAACCATATTACTAAGTGTTTGTTGGATTGGTGAGCAGAACTGTTTGCAGTCTCACTGTTTGAATGTCCACTTTGTGTGCTTTACTTTTGTAACTTGAACAACTATTTCTAAGGTGACAGTATGTAATTTGTCAACTAGTGATTTCTTAGTGTTTATTTTATTTTTGGAATTTTCTATTATTGCTTCCCTTTTATCTGTTTTGCTTTTTTTCTCTTTAAATAAAATTTTTAAAAAATTTTAAAAAGAAAGACATTGAAATGTAGATTTCTGAAGTCTGAGAACATTATTTTGTTTGCTCAGTAAAATATATCTTTTACCTCACAAAAATTCTGACACAAAATAGGTTTTCAAATTATACTTTAAAAATGAATAATTAGTTTCATAAAAAAACAACAAAAGTAATGTAGGTTTAGCTCTGAATAATTCTTAGTCACTCACCACATCCCTCTCTCTCTGATCACATACTTCACTTTGTTTTCTTTTTCTTTTCATGCTTGTCTTTTTCTGTCTGGATTCTCCCTCTATATTGGATTTTTCTGTTTATTATCAGGATAAGGTCTCAAACCCTGTATTAACTCTACAGTTTTAGCACTCACTGACAGAGGATTGATTATAAGCAAGGGAATCTGATTGGCACAGTTTAGACCAGATAAACATAATGGTCAAATCAGCCATGGTTTGAGGAGTGAAGAAATACAGTGCTCTGCATGTCTACCTGTATAGGCTGTGAGAAAATACAAGAAGGAGATGCTAACAGACAAAAAGTGACTAGCATCTCTGCCATCAAGCAACGGCCAAACATCCAGACATAGCCGAGAGTATGAGACCCAAATACTTGACAGAGTAGCTGTAAATCTTACAATCTTTACCAAATAGATGTGCTTGAAGTCATTAGTTTATGTGAGGCAGTTTGAGGAAAATACAGAGAATGATGTGAGGTGTGTAGATGTGGTGAAAACCAACCAAGCTACAGGAAATGGGAAGGGAAAATATTGTCAGTGAGATATAAAGAAAAACAAGAGACATGAGTCATAGACTTTAAGCAAGGAGAGAGTAGTAAGAAATAGAAAATAGTTCTACCTTAGTTTTTCTACAGGATTTATTGATATATATTTTCCGTAAGCCCACAAGTTGGGGAAATGTTGAATATAGTCTTTCTTTTGGATATTGGTCAAGCATCGGATGATGTCTTTCATGACATCATTTCGGGACAAAATAGAGAAATAAGATCTGAATGGAGATTAGATGGGTGATCAATTAGGCAAATAAAGAATCTCAAAGGGATGCAGCATAATGGGAATGATATTTACCATTAAAGGTTCTAATGTAAGCTAAAGGGCTCTAGTATAATGTTTTGTCAGCATTTTATAATCTACGAGGCTGTAAATAAAGATGATTTATTCGTTCAATTTATAAATATTATGCAGCTGAGAAGAACAGCAAGAAACTTGAGATGCAGAGTGGTAGTTCCACATGCAGTCAGTGAAAAAGAAGTGGTGGTGATTACTGATTGTTAGATAGATGGAAAGAGACTGCACATCCGTGTTCTAACCTTGACTGTAACAGGATAATTGGCAACTCACTGAAACCAATTATTTCAACCTATGCCTGAGTTAAATCCGTGCTAATGGAATGAAAACAGGAAGTTCATATATTTATCCATTTTTCCAGGGCATTAAGATGCTACCTAGCACCATCCATGGGCTAGTAGATGAGGACATTGACTGCAATCTCTAAAAGGCTCAGTGTTTTAGTCTATTTTCTGTTGCCATAACAAAATATGTGACGTTTAGTACTTAAAAAAATAGAGTGAAGTTTTACTATTTTGATGGACCAGGGATATAGTTCAGTGGCACAGTTCCTGCCTGGCAAGTGTGATGTCCTGAGTTTGATTACTGGTGCCCCCCCCCAAAAAAAAATTACAATTTTGAAGACTGAAAGTACAAAATTGGGCAGTTTCATCTGTTCATTATCTGGTGAGGGTTTATAAGCCCTCCACATTGTAGCCCTCCACAACAGAGGAACCACATGCAAAAGAGATCACACTTTTTATAGCAACCTACTGTTGTAGAAACTAACTGGGGTTCCATGAGAACTGTATGAATTTTACCTGACCCCCCACTCCATGGCCTAAGTGTCTCCCACTAGGCCCAATCTCTTAAAAGTTCCCCTGTCTCTTAACATCCACAGTGGGGATCAAGCTTCCAGAACATGAAGCTTTGAGAGACACACTCAACCATATATAAAACAGAGAACTCTGAATCTGAAATTCTAAAGTAACAGTGCCTCAAGACAGCCCTTAAGGCCCTCTCCAGCTTTGACATTTGTCTCTGTCCTATGGAAGAAGTACATGGTAGGCAAGAAGAGAATTTGCCTAACATTGAACTGGTGGTTCAGACACCAATGCTGAGGGTTTTAGTAACTGCATGCCATCCACAGTCAAGAATCATCATTTTGTGACCTTAGCAAAGCTATATGGTGGGTTTTAAAGATGCTGTAAGTGTTAATGTATATTTTTGTAAAATTACCAGGCTAAACGGGCAAATAAAACCTTTAGTAAGCAAAACCTTTACAACAGTTTCTCAGAAACTGCTCAAAGAAATTTTATGCCGATGAGCTCTTTCATAAACGCATCCATATTTATTTGCCGAATCCCAAATTCCCCCTTCAATGTCTGATTTTAGCTTAAATGGAAAAAGAAGTCTGTGTGCTGGGAAAAGATCTTGACAAGTGGTAATGGTGGTGCATTTGGGGTGTTTCTCTCACAGCATGGGTCCAGTGAATTTCCCACCACAGATCTGACTTCATGGAGCAGGGAGCAGAAGCATAGGTCAGAGCCACTCATGTCTCAACTGTAGGAGAAGAAATTGGCTTTCCAGCAACACTTGAGGATAAAGCCATGTCAGTAGCCCAGGGAACCTCATCCAGTCACAGAAAAGCTCAGAGAGAGCCTCATTTTGCACTGCATTTCACAAACACTGATTAAGCATCCTCCATGTGCCAAACTTATTTCTGAAAGACTGGTGGGAAGACAGGCCCAGCAGTTGTAAAGCAATATAAATATAAAAGGACCCATAGAGAAAGATCATCAATTCTTCCCTGCAGGAAAGAGGACTGTCTGGAGAGGTTTTTGGTAAAAGACAATAAAAACTGTGTCAAAGAATAAAGCTACAAGCCTCTGCAAGTAGATCTAGCTAGGTCTCAGTGAGCTAGAAAGGCCCAGCAAGGGTGTTCCAGGAAATCCTATGTTTAAGGATGAACAATGCCAAATGTGCTGTACAAGGACAACTGCAAATACAGAGAAGCAGCCAAGGAGTCATGAGGGGTGAGCGAGTAAGGAAGGCAATAACATAAGGCCCCACTGAGGAACTCAGACTTGATCCTACATATGGAGTCTCTAAGGTACTAGAAGGCTGAGTAAATTCGATAGCCCCATCTGGAGGATGGGTTTGCTTGAGCTGAAACTAGAAGCAGGAAGATCAGTTATAAGGAACACTGATGAGCAAGAGATGATCATGGAAACACGGTGGGAGGCATGGAGAGGAGGCGAGTTCGTTTTAAAATTTTAAGTATAATCAACTGGATTTTGTGACATGTGGGATGAGGAACAGAAGGAAACTGGAATGAGTTCCTTGTATCTGGTTTGAATGACATGATGACACTAATTTAAGAAGAGATTACAGGCAAAAATAATTCAGTGTGTAGATTACTCTGAAATTTCAATGAGGCAGAAATGAGACTAGATGGTATATAGAGGGGCATGGAAACATTAGACCATAAATTTCAGGAAACTATATTATTTACTCACAGTAATTCTATATCATTCACTCACAGTAGATCTACACCGTCCACTCGTCTAGAGCAATGACTGCTCTTGTAAGCTATCAGTAAATGTTATTTTGAATGAATGGGAAAAGGCCAGCAGAAGGACCATTGCAGGAAGAAAAGGCAAATAGGCAAGGAAGTAGAGCTATACCAGAGAGAAGAAAGTGTGCTTGACAGTGTGAAGATCAGAACACACCATGCCATAAAACACAACTTTGACATGAGGGTTATTTTGAGCTTAACACAATGGAGAATTAACAGACAGAGGAAACATTCGCCACCTTTCCCTTATCTGTGTATCTCCTGTTACACAAATCGATAAAAGTGTTTCATGTCATACTTGTGTTTCCACTCATTAAGAAATCATCCCAACGCTGGGGAAACCTGGCAACCCGCCCTCTTCCCTGGTAAGCAGCCGTGGCTTGGGCAAGCAGCAGCCTCCCCAGGGAGAGAACCAGCCAGAGTCTCCCCAGATCCTCACCATGTTGGAATTTAGGGCGCTGGGAAACCAAGCAACCTGCTCGCCTCCCTGGTAAGCAGGCATGTGTCTACCTGTGCACGGGCTGAGAATCAAACATCCCACCCCCCACCCCCATTAGCAAATGGGAGCCATAGGTCTGAGCATCTCTTGGGAGGTTGACCATATGTAGTATAGCAGATAGGGGGGATTTCCTTTTACCCTCTCTTTGAAGGCAAATATTGTTATCACTGTTTTGCTTTGTTCTGATAATTGCATTGCTCTATTCAATGTCCTGTTTTGATAAGTTTTATAATGTTCTGTATTTGGTTTGATTTTTCTATACCTGATTGAAAGAACAACTATTGTGAAGATAACAAGGTATACTATGGTACCTATTACTGTTATCCCAGTAACCTGTTGTGATGTTCTGTACCAATTTCACTACACTGTCTCAATTGGCTGTCTTTTCCGTCTGTCTGTTCTGTCTTTTTCTGTTGTATTTCACTACATTCAAAACAATAAAAAAATTTAAAAAAAAGAAATCAGCCAAAACCTTAAATGCACTAACCGTAACAAGAAATGAGGAATATGAAGATGCAAATGCGATATCCCACAAGGTGCACCACTTCAGCTTGGTTGCCTAAGAAAGCAATGTGACTAATGAAAACAAACAAAACTTATTTGCCCTATAAATGCAAAGATTTTTTTTCATGACTAGCCTTATAACTATTATTGTCAGATGGACAAAGAAAACATAGTTTTGTTATTTTCAGCCTCTTGACTTGATCTTAGAGTGTGTCTGTTTTGGCCCCACCCATGAAACCATAGTCTAATTCAAGAATTGAAACACTGATCGCCTTAGGTAACTGGGTCCTTTTGATTAACACTCAATCTTTTATATTCTCTTTCACCATTTGCATCTCTCTAAGATAGTGTGTAGCTATAGGAAGCGGCTGTGGTATGTGATAGCCAGTGGGTTACAGGGAAGAGGCAAGCTTCTGGATCCACCAAACATCTTCCAGGTCAGTGCTTCCTAAACTTCAATGTGACATGATTTACTTGGGCGTCTTTTCACAGTGCAGATTCTAATTCAGTATGTCTGAAGTGACATTTAGGATTCTGCATATCTAAAAAGATTCCAGCGACACTGATGCCACTTGTCTTTAGACACACTTTAGGTAATGAAACTCTAGATCTTTGCAGATCTCTGATACTACATGTTTTGCTTTGCTTCTAGATTGGTGACCACTAAAGTCTGGTTTAGCCATTAAATCTTTTGAAGTAATGTATTGTTCCACACTATTGACACCCATGGTCTCATCCACCTTTACTTAATTACAGTGTCCTTGAGCATTAGGGCATCTTTATTTCAATGCAGCTCTGTTCATCTGGACATCACTATGATTCAGATCTAAAATATCCCCTAAGGTGTTTTATGTACTTGTACCAACTCACACAATGAATGTAAACAATATGTAATGCAAACATGTACAGGAAAAAAAGGAAGGAGATCAAGAGATTGGTAGAAAAGGAGAGGTGGAAAAGAAGAGATGAAAAGAGGAAGTATGATGTACTATGTACATATATAGACTTTTCACAAGGAATGCAAGTATGATATGCTACACACTTGTGCTAATGAATGAAACTAAGCTAAAATAAAAATTTAAAAATAGAATGTCCTCTAAAATTCTCACGTGCTCAGAGGCAGGGCTTTTTGGAAGGTGACTGGATTATGGGACAATATAATGAAAGTAGATTCATCCACTGATGAGTTCAGCAGATGTGTTCTGAGAAGATGGGACCTCATTAGAGTCAGGTCACTGGAGCATGACCTCAAAGAGTGCATCTCCCTCCTGGAACTTCCCTTCACTCTCTGCTTCCTGACTCCTGTGAGTAAGCAGTTTTCCTCTGCTCTGCCCTTCTGCAAGCTATTTTTGCCTTGGGGCCAGCTAACTAGACTTTATAGTAGATCTCGGCATCATCTACATGATGCTGGTTTTACAGGTGTGTAAGTCATAGAGTTGTGGGGCAAGTGAGGCTTCCATTCAGAAATTAGAAGTAGGCCTGTGAAGCCAGGAAGTGTGCTCCTGAGATAGCAATGTATAAAGCTGTAATAGTGAAGCTAAAATTGCAGTGGAGAGTCCAGGAATTTGGAGAAGTCAGAAACATGGAATGTGTGCTGAGCAATACTTTAGATTTGCTCAGATTTACCCAAGAGAGAGGCCGTGAAGGCTGTAACTGGAAAAGCCATAGGGACAGAGTCCCTGCCCCCCTAAGGCATTTGAAGCTCACATCTTTCCACAACTTTCCTCAGGTGCCAGACATGGAGCTACAGAATTTAATTTTGCCCCGCTTGGTTTTGGTCTTGCTTTTGTTCCACTTATTTCTATTTTCCTGTTTCTTTCTTTTGGAATGGGAATGTTTACCCTATGACATTGCATGGTAGAAGCATTTAACTTTCTTTTTTTGATTTTTACTTGGCTCATAACTAAGCATTGGCCTTGAGTCTCAGAGGAGACTTTTAGCCTTGAACTTAGCAATGGTGGAACTTTAAAACTTTTTTTTCACCTTTTAGAGATGGACTAAATGCATTTTGCATAGAGAGATGCACATGGGTCTTTGAAAAGGATAAAATGTTACGGCTTAGATCTAGGAAGACCCCCCAAAACTCTCATCTGCTCAGAGGTGAGGCTTTAGGAGGTGACTGGATTATAAGAGCACTATAATCATCAGTGGCTTCAACCACTAATGAGTGCAGAGAAGTGCACTGGTAGGAGGTGGGATGTGTTTAGAGGTGGGTCATGGGGAAGATGACTTGGAAAGGCCTATCTCCCTCCCTAGCTCCTCTCCTCACTCACCATGAGTAAGCACTTTTGCTCCATTATGCCTCTCTGCCATGCCATTTCTGTCTTGGAGCCAACAAGTCATGGACTGTAACCATAAGCCAAAACAAACCTACTTTAAACTGTGAATGTTGGGTAATTTATCCCAGGGATGAGCAGGTGACCACGATATATGTTTACCTACTCACTAGGACATAGGAGAACATACATGTTCTCTAAATGCCATATAAACATAATATCAGAGAACAAAGCTTTATACTCATCTCTCAAGATCCCTTCCACTACTTTGGTACCATCTCCTGTCATATTGGAAGATGTGATACATGGAATCTCTTTGGGCTTATAGTTTTCTTCAGCTCCATGCATAATACCATCAGCCTAGCCCCCCTAATATTCATATCTATCTACTTACAGTGGTACCTCAGTTCACAAATGCTTTCATTTGGAAACAATTTGATTTGCAAACAGAAACATTTGAAAAAATTTTGCTTTTGCTTGCAAACTCTGTATCAAGTGACAAATGTGACTACAGCCATCTTTTCCACACAAACATAAACATGACCATCTTTTCCAAAATCGTAGAACAAATTAAGTCATGAACAAGGTATTGTTGTATTTCTAATGTCTCATATCAGAGTGCAGCTTCAAAAAAAAACCTGAGAAGTATAATGTGCCTCCCTCAGGCTCAACCTCTGCCTCTCTTCTTGCTGTAGTCCACCTAAGTGAGAAAAGATGGATTTTTTTGTTTCTTTTATGTTTTATCTGAGTTATGCCTTTCTGCTATGAACTAAAAATTTGTGTCCTCCCCAAATTCCTATGTTGAAGCCTTAATCCCAAATATGATGGTATTTAGAAGTAAGAATTTTGCAAGATAAGTAAATTTAGTTGAAGGCATTTGGCATTAATGAAATCAGTGCCATTATAAGAAGACAAAAAGAGACTGAAGTTCTCTATCTCTCTATCTCTGTCCCTTTTCATCTCTGTCTCTCTCTTGTTCTCTCTCTTTCTCTCACATATACATATACATATACATATACATATACATATACATATACATATACATATACACAGAAAGAATGCAGCCATCTCTGAACGAGGAGGAAAGGTCTGCACCATGAACCTAACCATAGTGGTATCCTAACCTCAGACTTCTACTCTCATGAACTGTGAGAAATAAATTTTTGTGCTTTAACCCAGTCAGTCTATGATATTTTGTCATGGAAGCATGAGCAAAATAAAACATTTGCTAAATATAATTGAGTTTCATGAAGTCTGCCCCTTGATATGTTGAACACAAAAAGTAGAAATACTCCCTTATTAAAAAAAATTCCAATTTTTGAGAATTGCTTTGCACTTTGAGACCCATTAGTCTTTTAACCAAGTGGAATGTGTCCTCCCTTTTCCTGAGCAATAACCCTTGTAGCTTAGCCATGAGCTGAAAGGATGCAAAGGAACATTGCTTAGGAATGAAGTAAAGTTACAATGGTTTATTCTACCAAATATATTTATAGCAATCCTCATGATACTGCTCATTCATATAGACCACTCCTTTTCTGACTTAATTTATTATATTTCATAATCCAGCCTCTCACTCTAAAAATCTAGCTTATTCTCAAAACTCAGCTCTCCAGTGTAATGTTCACAATAGATGAAACGACAGGAGTTTGACAGTTTCAGAGACTTAGCCAAATGACTCAGTATCTCCTCCAGAATGAACCTTCACTGAATACAAAAAACTCTCATTCTACCTGAACTGGCTTTCAAACCTGAGTTTAATAGCATATTGGTAATTTGGTTGTTGTCAATGATGATGATAAGAAATTTTTTGTTGTTAAGGGCTTTTCCCATCAAAAAATCTGATCAATGCTTATTTACGTCTTTAACTTCTATAAGTTCACGATCAATTTGCTACAAGGTACAAGTCTTTCTTTCTGTCTGGAATGTTATTTTCCCTACTTTTCTGCCTTGAAAATTCTTATTCAGCTTTGAAGTGAAGGTGTAATATTTCTAATCTCTGCAGCCTTTCCTGAGCCCTCCCTTTCACTCAGACAGACTTAAATTCTCTTTTGCCATCACTATATCTTATGAACACCTATGTTGCCATGCCATTCACTTTGGATCCTGATCGTTTGCTACCACAACAATAGTGCTCCACATTACTCACACTGACCCACAATCTCCCACGTGGTAGGTGATCAGTAAGTGTTTGTCAAATTGATGACTGGCTGAATGCATAAATGAGTGAATATCAAGTATTAAAGTCATGTTTTAAAACTATAAAAAAATGCTAAAATTTAACATTAAATCATGATCCTCAAGGCCTATTTTTTACTCTGCACTGTGCTTCTGGTGGTAACAGAACTGAGACTCAAGTCAACAAGGCCTACCTAACACTAAAACCTATTCTTTTAAGGTAACAAAATCTACCATGAGTAGACTATAGAAAAGAAAGGGGGAAAGAATTATGAATTAATGTTTATTGGAGGCAATAGATATTGCTCCAGCTTGCAGCCACCCAACATCTTTGAACTCATGTCCCATGTTTGGATAATTTTGTACACCAAAAACTCCACTTCCCAAAGGTTGAAGCACTTGCTCTTGGGCCAAAGGGCAAATGTCACTTATTATACTTATCAGGATTGGCTAAATGAATAAATAATGAAGCTCACAAAAACAGAAACCACAGCAAGTGTGCAAATCTCTATAATCTGTTGAATTCTAGGGCAGTGCATAAAGATCAACAAGCCAAACAGCAGGGCTATGCAACTTAGGAGCTATATGATTAAGGAAGGACTGGCCTTTCCTGTCAGGTATCTAGTATTGTTGCAACATAGTAGTATGATCTGGCTGACTGGTACCAGTTGTACCTTCGAGTTTTATAGATTGGAAGAATACAGTATTTCCCTCTGTATGATTAAAAAAAGAAACTGAAGGCCAAGGCTTGCAGTTGTAGTTGTATAATGTAGCAAGCTATTAGCTTGAGTGTCCAAATCAGTACTAACATTTAGGAAGTACCAGACATTCTCTTGGGATCCAAGGCCAATGGATTGTCAGAATAGACTGATTTTAAATCTGTGCTATAACCAGTTCCCATGTGGTTACAAAGAAGTAACTCATTTTTTGGAAGGCGGTTTGTAGAGAATCTATCTTGGGTAAGTTTCCCCTTTTTCTCTAGTCACCTTTACAGCAAAAGCAGAGTTATGAGACTTAGACTCTTCCAGTTAGATATCTGCTTGTGAGATTTTGATTAAGAAGAGAGGAAGATGAGAACAAAGGAACATGAAATCTATTTTGGAGTGAGAAGGATACAACTGCCCCTGTTTACTGGGAGTGACAGCGTTTGTGGTTTTAAAGTCCAGGGAGTAGCCAGGCATAGTAGTACATGCCTGTAATCCTAGCATTCGAGAGGCTAAAGCAGGAGGATCATTGCAAATTTGAGACTGGCCTGGGTTACAAAGTGAGTTCAAGGCCAGCCTAAACTACATAATGAGATCCTGTCTCAAAAAAATCTGACAGATTTATATCATAGTTTGGATATCACTTCTGTCCATATGTCCTCCAAGGACTTCTCTAGTAATCTAAGTGATTTAACAATCCTGCGTGAACTTTCTGTTCCCACCAGTAGGAGTAGGTTCTGTAGTTTATAACACATAACTAGAGCAATAGTTGATCAACTATTTTGTCCTGTAGATAGTCCTATCCTTTATTTCACTGGATTATCACACAAAATCTATAAGGTAAACACAATTTGAACTCTAAAGAAAAATATATCCAGACAGTGGTACATAGGTGAGGCTAGAAATGTCCACCAAAGAGAGATTATGAGAGGACTCATTTGTCCAGATCTTGAGGTTTGGGCTTTGTCCCATAGGCAAGAGATACATGTCCAAGATTGTGTGTGGGATGCATGCCACATACCTGGTTGCAGACCTGGACACAGCACATTCCAAAGTCTCTGACCTCCAGAAACCCTTCCACAGGCTTCTCTACAATCCTGGCTGGCAGTAGTGTGTTCCAGCTTCTCAGATTCTGCCACAAATTTGGACTTAGCAAAGGCACTAGGGCTGCAGAGCAAGTAGTTACAGACTATTTTCTGACCCTTTAATTCCCTCCACCAGCTCTCTATGTGTCATTTCTGCCATGTCACTTACACTCTAATTCCTACACTAAGTTGCTGATTTCCAAAATGTGTAGTTCTCTTTCTCTGACTGAGCTGTCAGTGACAAGGTCAGCAAAATAAAAAGTGAGATGGCAAGCAGAACGTGTGATAAAAATGAGTCCCCAATATATAACTCTCTTCAAAGTAGCCAAGATTAATAGAAAAATGTTGAACTTTGGCTATCATAAAGAATTGGGTTCTCATCTCAGCTTTGCCCCTTATTATTGTTTGAATAATCAGAAAAGTTACTAATGATCTCTGAACCTCAGCTATCTCATTCTAAAATGGAGATTATAATACTTAACTCAGAGTGTTACTGGTTATTAAATAAGAATGCTTTAAAGTTTTGTGAACATAATAGATTCAAATATCGATCCTTCTTATTTTAAAACTAGCACTTGGAAATCAAACCTAAAGAAGGCATGTGGTTATTGCACATATTAGCTAAGAATTGTTGTTTCAGTTTATATTTATAAAAGTTGGGGAGAAGCACCAAGATGGTGGAGTGGTAAGCAGTGGACAAAGGGCCTCTCTGAGAGTTGCCATCCAGCTGCTGGAATATAGCAACATGAGGACTACAAGAAGGAATGAAGTGAGCTGGGGCATAAGCACCTGCCTGGCAAGTGCAAGGTCATGAGTTCAATCCCTGGTACCGCAAAAAAAAAAAAAAAGGAAGGAAGGAAGTGGGTCCTCTTGACCTAGCAAGGACATGAAGTGAGATTTTAAGACCATGGAGAGAGTGAAAAAAGAAACTTCAACAAATAAGGAGGTAGCCAGCAGTCTTCTTCCTCAGTTGGGACTCACTGCACGAGTTTGTTTGTTTTTTGTTGTTGTTATTGTGATTTTTTTTTTCTCCTTCATTGTTTGATCTTCTTTTTGTGTGAGTGTGAACATGGCTTCTAGCCTCTTTGTGGTTGTTCTGCTCTGTCCATTCTTTTATCTCTTCCTTCTTTCTTTCACTTCTATCTTTTAGCATGATTCTCCTTTGTTCTCCAGCCTAACTTCTAATGTTTCCCTCTTCTTCTCCTTCTCCGTTTTCTCCCTAACCCCTTCCAAATTTTAACCCCTGAGGGTAAAATTGACATATTAAGGACTTACATACTGCATATAATTTCCTTATTGGTTTTATATTTTGTTATATAATCACACATCTAGTTCATATGAATAACAGTGGCAAATTAATGGTTACCTCAGTCTGTCATTTTCTAGGCTGTGTTTGATGTTATTGTTATTACTGATACTACTTTAGCCAGAAGTGACATAATTGATCTAACCAGCAGTGCTTCCAGGTATTCCAAGACTGAGACTGCCTAAGGGTCATAGATAATACTGTGACACAGTGCCAAAGAAAAGGGGATGGGCCAAGCAGGCAGCAACTTCTCATCCCCAACAAATTGAAGGGGTAGGATCTTGAAACAGACTTAAAACCAAAACCAGCTATACCTGGAAGACACCTCAGAGAAGTAGTCATTTCCTCAGGATTCTAAATAGTAGCAATGAAACAACTCACCATTGGCAATTTACATGCATCAACCCAGAAAATA
Organism: Hydrochoerus hydrochaeris; assembly: GCA_004027455.1. Taxonomy (NCBI): domain Eukaryota; kingdom Metazoa; phylum Chordata; class Mammalia; order Rodentia; family Hydrochaeridae; genus Hydrochoerus; species Hydrochoerus hydrochaeris. Next base: position 226,559 of record PVLA01002466.1, read on the forward strand.
AACTAAAAGAGAGAAATAAAAAGTAAAGAAAGATAGAAAGGTAAAGAAAATGATGCAAGTCACAACCTCAGACATCCAGTTCATCAAAGACAAACCCAGGGGGCAAAGAGGTGGGATAAACCCAAAAGTGAACCGCCTGGCCTCTCTGAAGTGGCAACAGTAAAGCAATTGAATGAGGCTCTAGAGAAAAGCAAATCAGAACTAATTTCTCAGCAGAGGTGGTGTCCACAATGGAAACTATTCTCAGTGACTTTAGAGCAGATACAGACAAAAAATAAAGGAGCTTAAGAAAATGATGGAAAACATAATGCTCAGCATAGCAAAGAAATGGAATTTGTAAGACAGATTCAAGCAGATAGCCAAGAAAATAAGCATGCCCTTGAGAGTGTGTACAGCAGAATGAGCCAATGTGAGGACAGAATCTCAGGAATAGAAGACAGAATTGCACTTAGCAATTATGAAAAGAAATATTTCTTTTTATTTATTTTTTTTATTTTAAAGGTAGTAGAAATACAACAGAACAAGACAGAACAAAGCCAATTGAGACAGTGCAGTAAATTTGGTACAGAACTTCTCAGCAGGTTACTGGGATAACAGTAATAGGTACTATTATAGTATATCTCATTATCTTCACAATAGTTGTCTATTCAATTAGGTATAGCAAAATCAAACCAAAGACAGAACATTATAAAACCAGTCGAAAGAGAATACTGAATAGAGTAAAGCAATTAATCATAATGAAACAAAACTGAAAACAATACTTGCTTTCAAAGAGAAGATAGAGGAGACCCCCCCCCGCCATATTTGCTATATTACATACAGTCATCCTACTAAGGGATGCTCAGACCTCTGTCCCCAGTTGCTAACAGGGCCAGGGAGGAGAGTTTGGGATGTTTGATTACAAGCCCACACACCAGTAGGCTCACAGGAGACACTACTGGATCTCTTCCTGGCTCACACGGGAGGAAGGTGCTTACCAAAAGGGCGGCGGGTGAATTCGAAAAGAAATATTTCTTAAAAATAGCAAAAGACCATGAGAAATCAATCCAGCAGCTGCTAGATGATGCAAAGAAGAATAACTTAATAATGATTGGAGTCAATGAAAAAAGAGATAACACAAATTATATATAAAAAAAACTTCACAGATGTTATGACAAAAAACTTTCCTGGTAGAAAAAAAGAACACATACACATAAGTGAGGCATATAGCACTCGAATTAGCCATGATCAAAAAATCTACATCCAGGCATACCAACATGTCAACATTCCAGTAATTCAGCACAAGAATAGAATATTAAAAGCTGTTAGGGAAAAGAAATAAGTCACCTATAAGGGAAAGTCTATCAGAATCACAGTTCACTTCTCAGCACAAACCTGCAACTCAAAGAAAGTTTTGAAGGAAGTATTAAAGCTCTAAAGGAAAACAACCTCCAATGCATAGTGATGAACCCCCACAAAACTATGTCTCAAAATTGATGGAGAAATAAGATACTTCTATGACAAAAAAACATCCGAGGAAATTTATGACCATTAGACCAGCATGCCAAAGTGTTCTGAAGATAACAAAGTGATAACAAGCACTACAACTCCATGAATCCCAATAGAAGGAATCCACCAGGTAAAGCAAACAATTGGAGGAGAAAAAAGGAGGGAACCAACAACAGGAAGATAACATGACAAGGATAAGTCAATACATATTAGTTATACCCTTCAATGTTAATGGTCTCAATTCACCAATAAAAAGACATGGACTGGCAGAATGGATGAAGAGGCAAGGTCTAACAATACACTGTATACAAGAAACACATTTACTTAAAAAAATTCATAGACTGAAAGTCAAAGAATGGAAAATAATACTCCATATTACAGGAACTTAGAAAAAAGCATATTCCATATTACATATGGATTACATATCCATATTACATATTCATATTACTTAGAAAATAGCTATTCTATTTGTGGACAAACTGAACTCCAAGCTAACAGTCATTAAGAGAGACAAAGAAGGTCACTACACTCTTGTAAAGAACATAATCCAAGAAGAAGACATAACAATCATAAATATATATACACCTAATACCAGGATACACAACTATGTAAATAAATATTAATGGACATGGTAGTCCAATAAGTATTAATACAAATGTATTAGGGGATTTCAATACCCAAGTGTCAAGGAAAAAGAGAGATCAACTAGGCAAAAAATCAAAAATCAAATATTAGAACTGAACCAAACTTTTGAACAAATAGACTTAGTAGATGTCTATAGAATGTTCTACTCCATAACATCAGAATACACATTCTTCTCAGCTGCACATGAGATGCTCTCCAAAATAGACCATATACTAGCTCACAGAATAGATTTAAGTAAATGCAAATGATCTGAAATTACTCCATACATATTATCAGACCGTAGTACAATGAAATTAGAAATCAATGTCAAAAGAAATCACAAGAACTTCATAAACACATAGAAATTAAATAATGCCATCCTGAACAACCAATGGGTCACAGATGAAATTAAAGAAGAAATTAGACAGTTTCTACAATTGAATAATCATGACAATACAATGTATCAGAACTCATGGGACACAATAAGAACAGTCCTAAGAGGGAAATGTATATAAGTGCAAACCTATACCAGGAAAACAGAGCAAGTGCAAATAAACAATTTAATGTTGAACCTCAAACTTCCAGAAAAACAAGAGAAGACCAAGCTGAAAGCTTTTAAGAGGGAGGAAATTATAAACATTGGAACAGAAATTAATTTACTGGAGACTGTGAAAACAATACAAAGATAAATGAATCAAAGAGTTTGTTCTTTGAAAGTTTAAATAAAATCAGCAAACCCTTAGCTAACCTCATCTAAAAAGAAAAAGAAAAGACTCAAATCTATGCAATTAGGAATGAAAAGACTGAAATCACAATGGACCATGCAGAAATCCATAAGATGATCATCTATACTTACTTTCAGAACTTGTACTCTAATAAGATGGAAAATGCTGAAGAAATGGACAGAATCCTGGTTACATGTAAATTACCAAAGCTGAATAAAGAAAATATAAAAATCCTAAATAAACCAATATAGATAATGAAATCAAAGATGTAATTAAAAACCTTCACACAAAGAAAAGTGAAGGGCCTGACAGATTCACTGCTGAATTATACAAGAAATTTAGAGAAGACCTAACTTCTCAAACTCATTAATGACATTGAAAGGGAAGCAATACTCTCAAATTCATTTCTGGAAGCGAGCATTAGCCTGATACCAAACCTGGAGAAGAAACCAAGGAAGAAAGAGAAATACAGGTCTTGATGAAAAGTAAGGTCTTTAATGAACATAGATGCAAAAATCCTCAGTGAGATACTGGAAAACAGAATGCAGCCAACTATCAAGAAGATTATATGCCATGACCAAGTGTAATTCATCCCAGGGATGCAGGCATGATTCAACATACATAAATCAATAAATGTAATACACCATACTGACAGAGCCAAGGACAAAACACATATGATCATCTTAATAGACGGAGAAAAAAAATTTTACAAAATCCAGCACACTATTCATCATAAAAAACCCTACCAAAATTGCAATGGATGGTCTTTATCTCAACCTAATAAAACTCATCTGTGACAAACAAACAGCTAATATCATAATAAATGAGCAAAACCAGAAGGAATTAAATCTAAAATCAAGACAAGAATTCTTCTGTCTTAACTCATTCATCATAGTTTTTGAAATGTTGGCCAGAGCAATCATACAAGAGAAAGAAATAAAATAAATAACAAGAGGAAAGGAAAAAATTAAACTATTATTTACAGATGACATGATACTCTGCATAGAAGACCCAAAAACTCCACTAAAAGACTGCCAGATTTAATAGGCAAATTCAGTAGCATAGCTGGATACAAAGTTCATACTCAAAAATCAATAGCCTTCCCATACACAAATAAAATTTCACTGTGAAAGAAATTAGGGAAACAATACATTTCACAATCGTATCCAAAAAAAGTGGAATACCTAGTTATCAGTCTTTTATAAGTGAAAGAATATAAACACCTCTACATTGAAAACTACAGTACTCTGAAAAAGGCAGTTGAACAGGATATTATAAAATGGAAAGATAGGAAGAAACTATAGTGAAAATGGCCATACTTCCAAAACTTTTATACAGATTTAATGCAATTTTGATCAAATTTTCAAAGCATATCTTACAGAATTAAGAAAACAATTCTAAAATTGTTTTGGAACCAGAAGACACCTAGAGTAGCAAAGGCAATTCTGTGCAACAAAGGCAAGGTAGGGGGCATCACAATCCTCTACTTGAAATTATACTACAAAGCTACTTTGATAAAACTGTGTAGTATTGGAGAAAAAACAGACCCGAGGATCAATGGAACATATCAGAAGATGCAGAAACAACTCTAGACATACTCAGCCACCTTATCTTTGACAAAGGTGCCAAACACTATTCACTGGAAGAAAGATAGCCTCTACTGGCTCTGTACTTGCCAAAGATTAACATTGGAACCATATCTTATAGTATGAACTGAACTAAATGTGAAATTAGATCAAAGATCTAAATATTAAAACAGGGCTGGTGCAACAACTGCAGAAATCAATGTGGAAATCCTCAAAAAGCTGGGATTGGAGATTCCATTTGACCCAGCTATCCTACTCCTGGGTATTTTCCCAGAACAAATGGAAACATCTTACCACAGTGCTGTATGTACACCCATGTTTGTAGCAGCACAATTTGCAATAGCCAGATGTTAGAAACAATCCAAGTGCCCATCAACTGAGGAATGGATAAAAAGATGTGGTATTTTATACAATGGAGTACCACTCAGCTATAAAGATTGCACCAAGGCTTCTATAATTAAATGGATGTAACTTGAGACTATATTTATAAGTGAAATAAATCAAACTCACATGTGTAAATACTGTGTTGTCTCCCTAGTGTAAGAAAGAGCAAATATAATCCAAAATCTACAATAAATATTGTATAAGAATAAGAAACTGCTCAAAGAGGAAAAGTAAATGGGATCAGAAAAAGGAGAAAAAAAGAGGGAAAAGAAAAAAGATACAAATTAGTATATTTATCCATAAAATGACTATACTACTAATTCTATTAGTTCTTGGAAAAGAACAGTTAATACTCATATGATTGGATCAATTTTACTTGTCTATATCTGGTAATCTAAGCAACCCATTTGAAGGTAACAATATGAAATATTACAACCATTGTTAAATTCCTATCATCTTGTTTTAAAAACCTTTACTGTTATTGTTTTGAGTTTTTATTGTTGTTATTGTTTGTTGCCTCTTGTTTTTTTGTTTTTCTTTTCTGTCTTTTTTTCTTACATAAATAAAATAAAATAAATAAATAAATATTAAAGCAGAAACATTAAGTCTGCTGGGAGACAGAATAGGTGAAACTCTTGAAGCCACTGTGTAGGCACAGACTTTATGAATAAATCCTTAATCTCACAGGAAGTATCACCAAGAACTAACAACTGGGCTCTCATCTCATTAAAGAGGTTTTGTACAGAAAGACACGCCAGAAACAGAGCAAAGAGACAACCCACAAGGTGGGAAAAAATGTTCCTCAGACAAAGGATTACTATCCAGAACATATAAAGAACTCAAATATATCTTAGTTCCTCAATTTAAAGACCCAATCCAAAAATGAGCACCTGAGATGAATATACTCTTCTCAGATGAAGAAATACAAACAGCAAATAAATATGTGAAAAAATACTAAACATCACTGGTCATTTGAGAGATGCAAAGTAACACAGCCCTGAGATCTCATCTCATCCTGGAAAGAATGGCTATTATCAAGAAAACAACCAATAATAAGTGCTGGCAGGGATGTGGGGGAAAATAACCCTTTTCCACTTCTGGTGGTAGTATAGACTACTGGTGCAACCACTGTAGAAATCAGTGTTAAGATTCCTCAAAAATCTAGTATTAGATATCTCTTTTGAGCTAGTTATTCCTCTACCTGGAATCTTCCCAGAAGAACTAAAAACATCATATCACAGCAATGTATATACAATGTTTATAGCAGCACAGTCTTTAATAGTTAGGTCTTGGAAGCAACACAAATGCCCATCACAGTATGGATAAAAAAGATGTGTTTTTATACAATGGAGTACTGCTCAGCCAGAAAGAAGGATAAACTTTGGAATATTATAGGTCAATGCATGTAACTAGAGATCATACTCAAAGGTGAAACAAATCAGATTCACATGTGTAAACATCGTATTGTCTCCCTGGTGTGAGAAACTTGAGTAACAAATAAGATCCCAAGCACACAACAGATATTGTGAAATAAGAAGAAACTGTTTCAAAGCAAAGAGAAACCAGGATGGCATAAAGGAGAAAAGAAGGAAGGAAAAAGAAAAAAATATATATATGTGTATACAAGATAGTTAAGATGGTTATACTACTAATTTCTCTCCATTCAAAAGAAAGTTTTGTGCTAATGTGGTTTGGACAATTAAATGCCTATATCTGTGCTCTGGTGACTAATTTAAAGATAACAACACACAATGTATTAATCATTGTTACTTTCTTATTGTCTTGCTTTGAAACTTTATTTTTTTCTCTTTAAAATAAAATTTAAAAACTTTCAAGGAAAAAGTAGATATCTTTATAAAAGATATCATCTTAAATAATATTTAAATATATTTAAACTAAACATAACTAAATAACTAAATAACATAACTAAATAAAATGATGATTTCTGAGTTTCCTTCCTTAAATTGGTTTTTAAAAGCATTCTATATATGTTATGCTTCTTGGGATATATTTTTTCAAAAGTGTAAAGTTTTTTTGGTATAGGATCGAACTCTAAAAAGTGTAAATTTTTAGTTATCTATTTTTTATTGTTTTTTTATTTAGAGAGAAAAAACATGAAAAGGATAGAAATAATACAGAATTTTAAAAAAAGATAAACAGTAAGAAATCACTAGTTGATAAACTATATATTGTCCTCTTAGAAATAGTTGTTAAAGTTACAAAAGTAAAGCATACAAAGTAGATATTCAAACAATGAGACTGTAAACAGCTACACATGCATGAGTCTCTACATGTATTTCTATTAGAAATTTCTATTTCTGTATTAGAGGGAAAAACAAAACATAGAAAGACAAAACAAAACAAATTCCAATAAAAACATGAAACCAAAAAGTCATATAAAACTACAGTACAAGGTGATCTACAATGATTACTGTGTTGTTCTCTTACTATCTTCAATAGAATTGTCTATATCATCAAGCATAATTGAATATAGCAGTATAATTGAATATAGCAGCACATAACAATATTAGTAAAAATAAAACATTGTGGACATTATAAAACTTTAAATGCAGGTAATAATCAAACCAGAGTGGATGTTCTAGTGAATCTTGTCATCTTCAGTGTAGTTGCCTATACTCTCAGACTTGATGCTATCAATCATAACATAAAATCTATCAATACAAAACAGCAATCTAACAAACTAGATTCAATTAAGATCAGTCATGGTAAAACAGTGTATGTTATACAGAGCTTCAGATTAAGTTAATAAGAAATTAAGGATGATTACCATACTATATCCCGCTATTTTCGGGATAACTATCTGTGCCCTCAAATCTAGTACAGGTAGACTAACTGGAACAGAATATAATCCATCTAAGCAGAGTGGTGTGAGTAATGTGGGTTTTAAATCCTGGTCCACTATTAACAATATTCTCTGCCTTCTTTTTTTAGACTATTCCTCCCCTTTCACTCCTACAGGTGCTGCGCATTTTGGGTCCTGCCAACTCCCTCAGTTTTTAGATTGGGGGGGCAACCTGCTATTTACCTAAGTGGTTCCAAACCTTCTCACTCCTGGACTTGATCTCAAGTTGTATTCCTTTACCTACAAAAGCCTCAAGGTTTTCCTTTGTTATAGCTGAGTAGTTCTTTATTGCATATAAGTATCCTGTCTTTCCAACTTATCTGCAGTTGGTGGTCGAGTTGCCCCTATTTCTCTCTGGCTCCCTGTCACATAGAGCATTGTTAAAAAGTGTAAATTTTAAAGATTATGAATTTTTAATATTTTAGAAAACCAATCTTTTATTTTTATATTTTCAAATATGAAAAAATATGTTGAACATGACAGATACTTGATTGAGAATTAATATAGGGTCATTGTTTGCACAATGTCATATTCATGCACCCAGTGATACAAAATTACTTTTGTTTACTTTACAGACAAAGAAATTGAGGCAGAAAAAAGCTAAGTAAATCTCAGAAGGACACCTAGTTAAGAAGGCAAGGACTGGGTGAGCTCTGTAATGTGGTGAAGGATAATACAGGCTTTACTAATCTTACTAACCTGCATTCAAACTCTGACTCTACTATGAAGTACCTGTGTGAGTTGAGGTCAAGCTATTTAATTCCTCCAGTCCTTCACTTTTGCCAACTGTTTTTCATTTTTGACTTTTGGTGTACTGGGAAAAACAACCCACAGCTTTGCATATAGAATACAAGCACCCTAGCCTACAGCTGCATCTACATCCTGGTCATCTCTCCAATAGTGACAACACCAATTGTTCTTCCCTCTAATGGTTGCTATGTGGATTACATGAAACAATTTGTCTACTGTGCAGTAAGAGTTGTCTATGCTGGAGATAATGATGATTTGCAATGCCTCCCCGAGTGTTTCCTTCTAATAGTTCCCAGTAGTCTATGCAAACTTGCCTTACACACCAATGTTTGAGAAATGTTCACATTTCTTGCTGATTAAAAAGAATGATGCAGTACACTTGGAACATTTTATGTGGGCTTAGAAAGCTTTTTTAAAAGTGGGTCATTCTGACAGAGTTCTGTACACAGCATATTTCCCATCACTCATAGAAATGAACTTGGCAATCCAAGAGATTTTCCAACATGCCAATGCAGATAACGCACCTTTCATTCATTAATAAAGGTCAGAGGAACATAGCAGGTTTCCTTTTCATTAATTAGAAAGTATTCACATTCTTCTGACTGTTCCCTTCCTTTTCTTCAGCAGAACTGATGATACAATCAGTATTCACTGGCTAATACTCCATTCCACTGCATAATAGAAATATCTTAACATCACTGAGCTCTGCTGAGCTCATTAGGTACAGAAAGGCCCTGAGAAGATAGCAAATGTATTCAGATTTTTGTTTGTCGGCATTTTGATGTAATATTGGTTTATTTTTGGCCCCCAATTGCTCAGCAAAAGAAAAAGAAAACTTGGTTACGCTGCTGATTTCCTCTAAATCGCTGAGCACAGGGATTGTAGCTTGATGAAGTCATTTAGTACTGAATGTTTATATTCAAACCAAGCCAGTGGCTCTTACTGGTGTCTTGCACAAGGAATCTGATGATGTCTAGTTTTAATGGATCTAAAATAACTATGAATTTACCAGTACTACCTTGAAAGGAATTTTGAAATTTTATTTCATTTCCATTAAGGTTTTCAGAGAAGATAGTGAAAAGAGAAAGCATGTAAACTTTGACTTAATAACACCAGTTTTAACTTCTCCAAATATTTCTAAATTCTGAAACAGCCCGTTAATCATCAGTCTTGAATGTGGCATGCTCAGGACATCGCCCAGGAAGGGTTATGGAGGTCTGTCTTGGTAGAAAAATGTATGTTTGTGATATCAGTACTAAAGAGAGAGAAGGAAGTAGGAGATGAAGATATCACTTGTATAATAAAATATATTTTGCCCTATTTTCACTTTTCTTATTATCATTTCTCTTTTTTCTCAGTTCTCTCAGCCCAGAGAAGAGGTGAGTTGACAAGATAGACTGTGTTTATCCAAAATTAAAAAAAAAAGAGATGAATTAAGAAAACCGGCTCTCTCCAGCTATCCATTCATCCACCCAACAATTTAATAAACATATTTGTCAAACACCTGTAAAATGCTGACAGTGTAATAAGAATATATAAAAAATTGGTTTGTTCCTCAGTTTAGTCATACATATATTAAATATTACTGTTTAGCCAATGTTTGACTCAAAATAAAATGAAAACATATGGGATAAGTGTGTAAAAGTATTCCAGATGCTGAGGGGGCAAAAACTTGAAGCAATAGCCAGGACCTATCCTGCAGCATGCATTTTAGACCTTAAGTTTCATTTATCTTTGTTATTCATTTTTCCCTTCCCCCTCAGTTACAAACTCTGAAGTTAACTGGGTATGTACCTACCAAGTAGAAACTATTTCCCAGTCTCTTATAGTGCTGGGCAAAACTTTGAAATTATACTTTGGTCAATAGTTGCAAGTAGAAGTAGTACTTGTAATTTCCAAAAAGTGTCCTTAAGAGAAGTGAGATTTCTCTTTTCTCTGTTTTTCATTCTTCAAGCAAGTTTTGGTCAAGAATTCTGGTGTCAGAGCAATGATGTTAGACCATCAGACAGAAAGCTGGATGGAGGACAGCAGACCAACATAAGCCTCAGAGTCTACAGACCGTGAAATCACCCTACCAGCCCTCAGTGGCCTATGAGAGGGAAATAAAACCTGGTTTTTGTTCTATCCACTGTTATGTTCCTGTCATTTGCAATCAAATCTAATACTAGCTAATATCAACAAGATCTGAGGTGAACACAAGCTAAAACTCACTAAAACACTTCTATAAAATAAAAATAACATCAATTTTTATATGTGTTAAAGAGAAAATTAAAAGAATAAATAAATTTAATTCATCTAGACCAATTCCAGGTATTGAGTAGGGTTATTATAAACTGTAGTTACTCAAAGATCCTAATCTATAAGTCTCCAACACTTGAATCAAAACTCTTATTCTTTGATGGGAGTTGTGATTGGTTAGTAAAAATAGTATACCAAAGATGTTTAGAGTTCTCTGGTTAGCCTTCCTAGGGAGTACATATTTGCATCTTCAAAATGGCCCTTCTTCCAAATTTGGTACAGCAATAGGAAGGAAATGCACAGATTGATGAGGAAGAAGAGGCTCCTAGCCAGAGAAGGCAGCCAGTTTAATTGGCTCTGATGATTGGGCAGGAAACTAACATGATAGGAAAATCACTGTCATGTGCTTCAAGTTGTCCCATCCTTAGGTGATATTCCCTGCTCCACTTGCCTCTCTACCTGACACTCAAATGTAAATGTGTGCTATACACAATCATGAAAGTAGATTCATGGCATAAACCGCCATTCACAGAAACCTTCTCTTGTACTGGACTAAAATAGGAGTAACAGCAAGAGTGGGAGCACTTTTAGTAAGGAATTTCTCTTCATTAGGATGTTTGGAGAAGTCAAAAGGAGAATTAAGCAGGGCTACAACTTTCCCTCCAATTTTTATGGCCACCTGCTCTTCTCATGACCTTGGAGGACTTGAGGAGACTCTAGACCCAGTAAGACAAATTGTTAGCCCTGAGAGATGCATCTGGTGAGCACAGTTTTGTGGTTGCTGTTGTTGTTGTTGTTTTTCTGGTACTGGGGATTGAACTCACGACTGCGTGCCTGCAAGGCAGGCACTTATGCTGCTGAGCTAAATCCCCAACCCAGGTGAGCACAGTTTTATGGACAGGCAAACACAGATTCAATCCTTGATTTGTGTTACTTTGTGCCACAAGTTATTTGTAATATTCAAGCCTCAGTTTCTTCACCCAGAAGTGCAAAAATAAACTACAAATTTCTCTCAGGATGAAAACAAACAAGGATAGTCCTTGCTCTTGGTTAGGAAGAACAAACATTGTGAAAATGATCATATTCCCCAAACTGTTATACAGATTTAATACAATCCCAATCAAAATACCATTAACATACCTTACCAAAATTCATATAGAAACAGAAGAAACCTGGAATAGCAAAGGCAATTCTGGGCAACAAAGGTGAGGAAGGAGGCATCTGACTTGAAATTCCTGGCTTGAAATTATACTATAAAGTTACAGTGATAAAATCAGCATGGTACTTACAAAGAAATAGACCTGAAGATCAATGGAACAGATTAGAAGATTCAAACACAATTACAAAGACACTCAGCTACCTTATCTTGACAAAGGGGTTAAACATATTCCTTGGAAGAAGGATAGCCTCTTTATTAAATGGTGTTGGAAAAATTGGCTCTCTACATGTTGAAGACTGAAACTAGATCCATGCCTATCACAATACACTAAACTAAAGCCAAAATTGATCAAAGATCTAAATATTAACACAGAAACACTAAATCTACTGGAAGACAAGGTAGATAGAAATTTTGGAGACATGGGGGTAAGCAAAGAATTTATGAACAAAATGCAAACAGCATGGGAAACACTTCAAAGAATCAATAACTGGGATCTCATCTTATTAAAAAGCTTTTGCACTTCAAAAGAAATCACCAACAAAGTGAAAAGAAAACTGATAAAATGGGAAAGAATTTTAGCCAGAAGTCCTTCAGACAAAGGACTTATATCCAGAACATATAAAGACTTGAAAAACATCAAGGTCCCCAAATCCAAAGAGCTTCTCCAAAAATGGGCATCTGAGATAAATATGTATTGTCAGATGAAGAATTACAAATGGCAAATAAATACATGAAGAAATTCACCATCACTGGTCATTCAAGAAATGCAAATTAATTGTTAGAAGACAAAGTAGGTAGAAATCTTGAAGATATAGGGGTAGGTAGAGAATTCATGAATAAGAATCAAACCACACAGGAAATACTTCCCAAAATCAATAACTGGGTTCATGTTCTATTAAAGAGTTTTTGCATGTCGAAAGAAATCTCCAGCATAGCCAAAAGAAAACCCACAAATTGGGAAAAAAAATCTTAGTGAACTGTCCCTCAGACAAAGAACGTCTGTCTACATATAAAGAATTTTAAAAAATCAGATCCCCAAAATTCAAAGACCCATTCCAAAAATGGGCATCTGAGATGAAATCACAGTTCTCAGATGAAGAAATACAAATGGTAAATAAATACATAAAAAAATGATCAGCATCATTGGTCATTAGAGAAATGCAAATTAAAACAATACTGAGGTTTCATCTCACTCCAGAAAGAATGGCCAGGATAAAGAAAACTACCAACAACAAATGCTGGAGAGGCTGAGAGGGAAAAGGAACTCTTCTGCACTGTTGGTGGGAGTGTAGACTGGTGCAGTCACTGTGGAGGTCACTCTGGAGGTTCCTCAAAAAGCTGGGATTGGAGATCCTATTTGATCCACTTCTGGGCATATTCCCCAGAAGAACTGAAAACATCATCATACCACAGCGATATATGTGCACCCATGTTTAGAGCAGCACAATTTGTAATAGCCAGATTTTGGAAACAACCTAAATGCCCTTCAACTGAGGAACGGATTAAAAAAGATGTGGTACTTTTATACAATGGAGTACTACTCTGCTATAAAGAATGATTACAATGAGATATTTATAAGTAAATGGATGCACCTTGAGACCATACTCATAAGTGAAATGAATCAAACTCACATGTGTAAATACTGTATAGTCTCCCTAGTGTAAGAAATGGTAAGAGTACATATGATACAAAAAACTCAATAATTACAGTGAAAGGATAAGAATCTGCTTAAAGGGGAAAAATAATATCTCAGGGAAATTGAGGAAAAAGAAAAAGGAAGAGAAAATAAAAAAATGTGTAAAAGTATATAAACATACTTAGGATAGCTAAGATGATTGTGCTACAAACTCTGTAAGTTCTTGGAACAAAATAGTTAAAATTCATAGGATTGGAACAATTGTACATATTATTGCATAATGATCTAAGGAACTTTTGAAGATCATTATGTAAAATAACAACCCTAGCATACCACCTTGTTTTGAAGGCCTATACTGTCAGTGTTCTGGGCTCTTTGCTATTGTTTATATGTGTTTTTCGTTTCATGTTGTCTAGGAATTTCTATTGGTTTGTCTTGGTTTGTTCTGTTTTTCCCTCTAATACAGAAAGGATAGGTGTACATGTAGAGACTCATGCATGCATAGAACTTCAAAAAAAGTTTATGAGAATCAATAATATAATGCATGATGAAATGAACAGCTACTTTGAAGAAAAAGAGACACTAAGTGCTGATTCCATAGTGTCATGATGTGAAATCCAGCAATACCATTATTCTTTGTTCAGAGTGATTTTAGTCTGTTTTTTTTTGTTTAATTTCAACATACATGAAGGTATGGACAGCTATTTTGAAGAGAATGAGAGACATTATTGCAGCCATTATTGACTTCCTTATTGTCTGATCTTGAAGACCTAAAATGCCTTCATCATCCTGTTCTGATCAGTTCTATACTATTTTATTTTATGTGAATTCATTGTTTGTGAAGATATGGACAACTATTTGGAAGAAAACAATAGACAATATGATAGACAGTGAAGATCTCCGGTTGTCTTGCTTTGAAATCTGTGTCACTTTCATTGTTTTCTTATGATCTGTTTTGTTCTGTTTAATTTTATCCTCTTTAAAAATAAAAAAGAAATGCAAATTAAAACAGCATTTAGATTTCATCTCACTACAGAAAAAATGGCTACCATCAAGAAATAGACTCATAGCAATTGTTGGCAAGACTGTAGGGAAAAAGGAACATTTCTCCACTGTTGATGGGAGTATAGACTGGTGCGGCCACTATGGAAATCAGTGTGGAGATTCCTCAAAAAAACTAGGATTGGAAGTTCCATTCAACCCAACTATCCCCCTCCTGGGTATTTTCCAGAAAAATTGAAAAGCTCATGTCACATATATAACATGCACCCATGTTTACAGCAGCATAATTTGTAATAACTAAATCTTGGAAATAACCTGAATGCAAATAAACAGCAGAATGGATGAAAAAGATGTGGTATATTTAAACAATGGAATATTACTCAGCTATAAAAAGGATGATATTGAGGCTTTTATAGGTAAATGGAGACAACTTGAGACTATCTTCATATGTGAAATAAATCAGACTCACACTTGAAAATATTGTATTGTCTCTCTAGCATAAAGAATAATAATAAAAAACTGAAAGAGTAATAAGATCCAAAATGTATAATAGATATTGCAATAATCAAAAGGAAAAAAGTTCTCTAAAGGATATAACTGTATATATGTTTAAGTGTGCAAGATAGATAACTATACTACTAAGTTTTTGTTAGTTCATCAAACTGTCATTGTTTGATTATCTGCCCACTATTTAAGCTTTAATTTTGTAATTTGAACAACTACTTCTAAAATAACAGTATGTAATTTATCAACTAGTTATTTCTTACTTTTTCTGAAATGATGTATTATTTCTATCCTTTTTTCTGTTTTGTTTTCTCCAAGTAAAAAAAAGAAAAACAATCAATACAGTTAGTCTTAATTAAATGAAATGAACCTTATAAACTAATTCAATGAAAACTTCTTGGTAATCACTTAAATCCTTAGATTGCTCTTAACAATGCAAATTAAGAATGTTTTGGGGATATATGGACAGTGGATTCTCAAGATTTGACAGTTGAATCAGGAATCAACAAATATTTAGGAAACATTTATTTATTTTTTTGAAACATTTATTTTATACTAAGCATTGTTCAGGCACTGAGGATGCTATGAAGAATAAGAGAAGCAAAGACTCTAACTCTAGAAGTCTATTTTCTGGTGGGAGGCTAATGTTACATGTTGTTAAATGTCATGGAAAAATAACAAATAGGATAATAGAGGCTGCCTTAAAATGAGAAAGGTAGATGAACATTACTTGAGATACAGTGGTTGGGGAAGATAGCTATTCAAGCAGATTATGTAACTGCAACCCAAACTGTGAGAAAGAGGCAGCTCTGAAATGGTTCTAGAGAAGAACATCCTAAGAAGAAACAGAAAACATTAAGAATCTGAAGCAGAATAAGTTAGGCAAGTGTGGGGGACAAGAAAGGAAGCCTCACGTTGGTAGAGTTTAACAAATGAAGAGAACAGGGAGGTAACTTGGATTGGAGGTAGATTATATATCATTTGGTGAGCCAAGGGAGGTTCCAGATTTTATTTCTTCCTTATTATAAAACTCTTGGGAGGGTATTAACTAGGTCAGAGATATGATCTTCCCTGTGCTTCTAAGTGTTATATCTTGTAGACTCTAAGAAAACAGTCCTAAAAAGCACAAGACAAGATGAAGTAATAGCTAGGAGCCACTACTGTAGCCTAGATGAACATTTATGATGGTTCATATGAGGGCTACAATACTGGAGATGGCGTAACTAGGAAAAGTTAAGGATGTTTTTCTGAAAGGGAGAAAAAAGGACTTGCTAATGTGTTATATGAGTTAAGGAGAAAAATCAAGACTGTTTTAGATGAATGGTAAGAGGCACTGTAATAAGAGATGATGGAAGAACAGGAGATGGTTGGGGGAAAAAATCAATAGCTCTTTTCCCAGATATGCAGCATTGAAGATACTTTATTAGAGTTTCAAATGAGAATAAATGTTTGTAAGCACTTGGATGCTGGATGTATGATTTTGTAGCTAATGAGAAAGGTACCAAAAGAGCCACAGATATGAGACTTGTCAGCATAGATGCTATTAAAAGCTATGGGAAAGCATGAAATTACCTATGATAAAAGGACCAAAGACAAAACCATTTCCAACATTTAGAGGTCAAGGGAGGAGAAAAAGGAATCAATGAGAAAAACCAAACCAATATGCTGATACAAAAACCTACAGACCCAACATAGTAAGGAGGAAGTAAATAGGTGTGCCTGATGCTAATGAGAAGTCAAGTAACAGTAGGGCAGAAAATTGCCCATTGGCATCGTGAGATATCCATGGCCAGCAACAGGGGTATGGTAGGTCCATGAACAGTTTTGGGGAAGTACTAAGAATAGTAATTATAGTTTTCTTTTAAGTAATGACTAAATTTAAAGACAATTTTAGTATGATACATTTATAAAATGAAAATAGTTACTATTATTACTATCACAATTGAACACCAACAAAATGCTGGGCTTTTGGGGGGGTTGTTATTGTTTTTGTTTTTAATGCTGGAGATCAAACCCAGGCCTCTTCCACATGTTAGGCAAGTGATTTACTGCTGAGATGCACGCCCAGCATGGACCAGGATCCCCTGCACAAACACATACACAATGACCTTATATTATAGATGAGAAAACTGTAGATCAGGCGGACTAACGACATACTCATTGTAGTGTCTTTCTATGAATTCAATTTGGCTAAACTAGAATTACATTTCCGAGAATACCCTCCTGTGTATGAATCCATGTTACAGTTTTACAGAGAGATATTCGTTCTGGACTTGGATGCAGAAGTGAAGGACAGCCCCTGTGCCCTGAAGGCTGGTGCAGGGTGCAGGGAGATGAACTTATTCTCAATGTCACTGCAGTACTGGCTCATGACCTGGGACCATGGATATCCTCCTTTACCTTCTCTAACCGCTGACCTGGGTCACATGCAGCCAACAGGTTTTTTGCCATAACAGCTGTGTCACAGGATTGGATGCAGTGAAAAATGAATCCAGATTCTAATTTGTGCATATGGCTTCCAGATTGTCCTCATGGGTCCCAGTTTCCTTGTTTCCTCCTATTCCCCCCTGCCTTCACCATCAGGATTTTCTGACCAACTGCCCTCTCAACTGATGTAAAACAACTTCAGACCACCACAAGTCACACAGGCAAGTTCTGTACCTGAGCATACTGCTTAACAGTCAAAGTGGGTCCACTTCCCAGACTCCCCCAGGACCACCCATCAGAAAGCAGGAAAACCTAATTAAAACCATAGTTTTTCTGAATATAAGTCCTTCCATATTTCTTCTCTTCGAGGATACTTCTTAGGCATATAAATAAATGTTGGGTTTTTTTTTCAGATAAAAGAACTCTAACAAGGAAATTTTCTGTCTATATAAGCTCTGTATTATTAAATCTCTCAAGTTGAAGGAGCCATAGAGAGATATCTAAAATGATGTAGCAATATACCATTTTACAAATGGAGTAATTGTGCCTCCAAAATAATAAGCAACTTGAGGAAGTTCACATAGTATTCAAATAAACTGAGTGAAGAAATTTTGCTTATAAAATAATTCTTTGCTTTAGAAAATATTACTATAGTTTTCCTTTTAATTGATACCTAACTACTTAATTTTTAAAACTTGAGTTTTTACACAATTCAAGAATACATTTATTGTCACCTTCATGTAATTTTAGTTTGGACACATTACCTATGCTATCAGAAATGTATAGCCCTATAATGAGTCAGTGGTGGGTTTAGGTTGGCAAATCACAATATCTTGAAAAATATAGTCAATTTCCTAGTGGATACATAATATTACATTTCCTGGTGATTTTAAAGGCACTAGATAAAGTCAAGATTGTTATAATTCTTGTAGAATTTTTAATTGCTTCATGTTCTAAGTCACAAATAATAATTTCTCTTTAGAGTGCAATAGTTTTCAGTAATCTTTCTGCATATCTATTGAGTCAAAAGAGCTTAAGAGGAATCATAAGTCAGCTGCCTCCAGGGATGAGTTTTTTCATTTGGTAAAGCATAGCTCAACATAAATGTAGCATTTCTCAGTTCTTTGATGATGTTTACTGCTTGATTTTCTTTGAACCACTGAGCTTAATTCTCCAATTAGTAGGCCAGCTTTTATGTATCTTTAGGAAGTGTTTTCCAGTAAAGGACTGGGTGGAAACTGATTCAGTAATTTTTTAATGACCCATCCCTGTAGATCCTTAGAAAGTTGCTGCAGAGAAACAAAATTTATTAAAAATAATGTTCCTAAAAATCACAATAACATGGAGAAATATTCATGATTTAGCAGTGTGCAAAGAAAGGAGAGTAAAAGATAGTCTCAGAGACCATGAAAGTAAAAACAGCAACACTTCCCTGAGTTAAAGAAACTACTCTGGGTAGGTATCATGCCTGGTATTGTCTTATCTTGTGGTAAGACAGTAATATAACATCACTTAACTTATGAAAATTTGGCTTATACCTTCCACACACAAAAAAGTAAAAAAAAAAAAAAATAGCTACCAAAATGGTCTTGGAATGTTGTCTGGTATCTCATTGCCTTAAGTGAGCATGAGATAAAATTTTAAATCTACTATATCTTCCTGGTCTCTATAGGGCTGTCTTAGTGGCAGAGTCTTGGCAAGATAACATAATTCTAATAAATACAGACACAATTCCTTTGCATATGACCTCATTTATTGTTTCATCCTTTCCCATCAGAATGGCTCCTGTAAAAATTCTCTTAAATCTCTATGTTACTAGATTTACTAGACGATTCTCAGGCTTCATCTTATGAAACTTCTCCAATAGCAATGTGTTTATTCTGCTTGTTTCAAAAATTTTCATTCAACTTCTGGGACGTTATTCTGTTGGTCTTCTTGTTCCATTCACTTTTGGTCTCTTATACTGGTCTCTTTTCCTTTAATTGAAAATGGAGTGGGAGTGGA
The DNA here is from genome assembly GCA_004027455.1 of Hydrochoerus hydrochaeris. NCBI lineage: Eukaryota > Metazoa > Chordata > Mammalia > Rodentia > Hydrochaeridae > Hydrochoerus > Hydrochoerus hydrochaeris. The sequence goes on from PVLA01002466.1 coordinate 245,949, forward strand.
TCTTAGGTCTCTTGGTCTTTTCTAGATTTTTTTAGCTAGACTCAAGTGATCTCACGGCTTTGAATACAACACTCACATGACAGTAATAGGACTACACTACTCTCACATGACAGTAATAGGACTAATGGTTGGCACTCCTACTTTGTGAATCTACTTTGTGTATCTCCTACTTTGTGTATTATATATGCTTATCAAACATCACAACAGCTCTATGAGATAGTTTCTATTATTATTTCTATTTTAGACTAAAAAGAGAGGCACAGAGGAGTGAATTTGTTTAGAGCGACAGCTAGTAGGGGATGAGCCAAGTCTCAGCCAAGATTTTCTGGCTCCAGAGCACATTCTGTTAAGCACTAGACTGTGTTACACAGCACTGTCTCCTCAGTAACCCCCAAGTGACATTTCTACCTGCTACCTCTCCCTTAAAATTTAAGATTTGTACACCGGATATCTTTGATTTGATGCTTAAGATAAATTCAAACAGCATACCCATCCTCAAAATCTTTTTCTTCAGTAGCTTCTCCCTTCACAAAGTGGTACCCCCACTATTTCAGTTGCTTAAACCATCTTTGATTTCTTTCCTTTTCCACATTAGCAAATACTGTTGATTCCACTTCTAACCAAATGTCTTAGTTTCTTTTCTCTCATTGCTGAGATAAAGTACCCAACGCCCAAAATTAAGGAAGAGAAGGTTTATTTAGCTCACATTTTGTGGAAGTTTCAGTTCAAAATCAGCTGGCTCCAAGGTAGGGTGACATGGCTAAGGGGCAACCATTCATTGTAGGGGTGGAAGACAGCAAATACAGCAAGACCAAAAAGAGGGGAAACAAGCCTCTTTTCCTCCCTGATATTGTATGCAGGATACCAGTCCTAGAGCAGGGCAGCACTCACACCACCCCTGTGCCCTCCTCTTGCACAGTCTTAGGATGTTTACAAAGTGAGGACCCTGGTCCCCTGCTGAGTTACTTAGTTAGACTTTTGAACTTCTCTAATTGACACAATAAATCAACTATTAAAATATGCTAGAGGGGAAATAGCTGCCCTAGATCACATCCTCTATATCCTAGGAGTTACTTAGTTAAGCTTCTAAACTTCTCAAACTGACACAATGAACCAACCATAACACAAAAAATCTAATTTTTAAATTTGCTTTCTTTGTAGTTACTATCCTAAATCACGTCAACATTTTCTTATTTGGACTCTCACAAAGATTTTATAACCTAAATTTCACAAAAGTTGAGACTGTACTATGTGCTATGAAAAATCAGTCCTATTACCTTGGCCATGATATATTGGCCCTAGGATTACAGTCTAAGCCAATGGAAAATTGTATAAATGGACATAACTATGGTTAAGCCTTGCTGGCCAGTAAGGTGTTCGAATTGTGGTGATGAACAACAATAACTTGGGAATACACAATACAAAGTTGCCTGTTGACCATAACTGAGTGACTTTCTTGGTTCTCCATATGTTAACAGAACTCTAGTCTTGGAAACTTGTGTGTAGGCTAAGAGCAAAGCATTGTATGCTACTGTATTCCATTTGCTGTAAACATTCTTTTAAAAATAATCATATTATAGTATTTCCTTGAAAGCCATGAAAAAGTAGAAGAAAATAAATCAAAATATAAACAGCATTGTTATGAGTAATTTTATTTTTTATCTCTTGATCTGTTACTCCACTTTGCAGAAAATCTTGTTTTGATAACCAAGAAAAAATTTATACCAGATATAACTGAAACTGTTTATATTCATATTCAAAAAGGAGAGATTTCCACATTTAGAAAAGAGATCAAGGTTATTATAAAATATATTATTTTAAAACTTCCCTCTTTTTGCAAATACTTAAACCCTCTAAGAAAACAGGAATATAAAAATTTTACACATAGGCTTTTGAATTTATAAGTGCAATAATCCTTACTCTTTGTGGCATAGGAGAAAATGTTCATTTGCCATACAATAATGAAGATTATTTTCTGGGGTTTGTAAATAGCTTCTAAAGGGAGGTCCAAACATGATTTAAGGGCACTTAGTCCTAATTCATGCACCCTCTCTTTTCTCGTCCCACATTGCTTAGTTGTATTTTTTGGCTTGAGGAGCATATTTCCTATTACTACATATTTTCTTTAACTGAAAAATAACTACTCAGATATATCAAACCAAAAAACCACTTTTAATATTCAAGTCTTTTCAACAGAGTTCTATAGGATCCAATATAACTATTTCCTTTTAAATAAATAGGTAATAATTATTTCTCTACTCATTTACATGATGCTCTGTATATGTTTTCCTAAACTCATGATAATTTGACTTATCATAGCATTTCCTCCTCACCATGATTCAGACGCACAGGACTCAGCTATGAAATAGCCCTTTGCAGACCACCTACAAATGAACTAACCCCAGCCAATCTCCTCTTGGTGTTGCTGCACATTGCTTACCTTTACTCCCTGCCAATCTGCCCTCACAGCCATTTCCCAGCAGCTGAACCTGTGAGCCAGTATCAGCCCTAGCCACTGGGGAACTATTACTGCTGTTTATGTGGAAGATAACAAAAGGGCAGAGAAGGGAGGGAATGCATTCAGCCAGAAATAGATAAGGAAAAGGGAAAGGAGGAAGAAAGATGAGTGGATTGAGAAAGAATGTTCATTTGCCATAAAATAATGAAGATTATTTTCTGGGGTTTGTAAATAGCTTCTAAAGGGAGGTCCAAACATGCTTTAAATTTTGGCATATCATTGGGTCCATTGTTTAGAGTGGACTATTTTGAATATGGTTTTCTTTTGGTAGTACTGTAAAATGGGATGGGGGGTACTGTCATCATCACTTTCCTATTATTTTGGGTTTTATTCATTATTTACATCCTACTTTCTTCCAGAAGCAATTTAAGATAATTTCCAAAGATACTGTAGAATAATAAGCAGGATTTTTTAAAAATCTAGGGCCTACAAGTATAGTGGAATTTAGTGGAAGAACACGTGTTTAATTAATGTGTGAGGTCTTGGGTTCAATCCCCAGCACCAGAAACCAACTATAAACAAACCAACAAGAACCTGAAACATCAAGTGCTTATCCTGGATCACTCATGGTAAGATACCTGGGATTGGCCCTACTTCCACTCCCAGTGGGAAATTCAAACCCAATCCTGCCTTACCCTATCAGCGAGTGCTCCAGCTTCCTCAAGATCTCGGGCACTTTATAGCTGTTTTCCCATGGTCGTGACAAACAGTTGGAACCTAAGTTCTGAATGCTTGGCAACAAGAACTTCCTTGTTAATAGGGTAATTTTCATGTTTATTGTACAGAAAAGGACAGCAATAAGGGTTGTTGGCCCTCCCGTGGAGCACCCTGAATCCTCCCACTCACAGTTCCTCTGCATAGGGTAGTAACATGTGCTGCCTTGCAATGCATGAGTTCTAGCCCAAATCAGCTTCCTCTGCTGTTATCTCAACCCTCCTGGGTTCATATTATAGGAAAACTAAATAAGTACATATGTAAGTTTACAAGAATGATAATGAAGGAAATGAAGAAATAAATACTGATAATATAAATTAAATGCATGTCGTAGTTACACTTCTTGTAACCCTAATACGCAAGTACTACTTACTTCAGCCTTTGTGTATTGTATCACTATTGCCCTTATTTACTTCTTTTTTGCTGTTGTTTTTGTTGCCTTCAAAATCCAAAAGGAATACTCCAAATCCTTATAGCAGGTAAGCATGGACAATCCAGTCTTTCTCAAAGTTCTTTCACTAAGTGTTTCTAGAGCTCTACCAGAATCCTCCCTATAACACCCTTGGTGGTTACTTACCTCCTACTTTGCCATATTATTTTGGGCATAATTTACTCTGGTCATCTAAGAATCAGTTTCACTGACCACTGCTACATTGCATATTCTCCTTCTCTTCTCTTTAAGGAGAGATCACACTTTAGATCAGTTTTTAGACTATAGAAGACTTTATTAAATAAAAACAAACAATCATAAGAAATTCCCACCAGAAAAGAAAATTTTAAATTGGGCATTAAAATGGTTATTGCCTCTAGAAGTTGTAAGCCAAATCCAATAGTTTCTCCTACACCAGCCATTTCTCCTCCCTAGTTTGTCTAGTGACAAGCTCCAGCTTACCTACACAAAGCATTCTTTTATTTTTTAATTCTCAACTCTGCTGGAAATCTAGGAGGCCAAACTTCACTGAAGCCCAATAAAGGGAAAAAATGACATTCTCCTCTCCTTCAGCCTCAGCCCTTCTTCCAGACAGTAATATGATACTTTGCATAAACGTAAGTCCCTTAAAGTAGGGCAAAGTTTTACATTATATTCAAAGATATTTAATTCCCATGTTGTGCGAAGTTCACCATTCTAAACTAAGAGTTTTTGCTTTACCTTTGCAAAGCATAAATGAAAATATTTTTCCTAGTAAAAAAAAAACAGTCCTTGAAAATAAATCAGAAAACAGTTGGCAACTTGAAAATAGCAGCATGAATTTACTTAGATCAAGATTTCAAAAATATTGACTCAGTTTTTTTTTGGTAGGCCACAAATATGGTTCTCAATCTTTTAGCAACCACTGTGAAGGGAAATATGATTCACTTTGTGTTTGAAAATGTCTATAAGATAAAAATAAAATTTTCCTTTAGCAGAGAGAGAGAGAGAGGGAGAGGGAGAGAGAGAAAGAGAGACAGAGAGAGAGAGAGAGAGAGAGAAACACAGAGACAGAGAATTGTGTCCTGTAATGAAAACATCTTTCATAGTATCCATACAGTTAACAAAGCAACATGTTTTATGAGGCTATTTGTCACAGTAATTCTCACTATAAATTAGTGGCATCATCATTCCATGGAAGCAGTTCTATGGAGAGCCAATACAGTAATTTAAAAGCATGGATTCACTTAATCCAGAAGTGGATTTTAAAGAATTTAACCAGAGGTTTTTGACATACACCTTATGGATGATTTCCAAAAAATCTGTGAACACACACACACCCCTCCAATAAAGTCTCTTCAATTTTATTCCTAGTTTATATCATCTCTGTTAAAAACATATTCTAATGTCATCTCATAAATTGAGATATTATTTCATTCTAAATAAAGGAGAATGGCATGGATTCTCTTGTAAATGTTTAGGAACTTAGCCGAGAACTTGCTGTCTCATCATTTGCCTTTGAATCTTTCCTGATACTTATGGTCATAGGCATCCTCCTTCGACGTTTATGTGAGGTCTGGCATAAATTGGGAAATATTCCAGGAAAGAAAGTATAATAACACTGAAGTGTCTTTTGATCTAGCTTTTATAGCCAAATTTGTTAGAGCTAACCATGCTGAAGAAAGATCACATATGCTAAAAATATATTATATAAATTGTAAGAATTTTTTTAAAGATTCTTCCAAATCTTAGATTTTTGTTTTGAAGCATCAGATAAGTTTGCTTCTTTACAACACCATATACAACTGAGGAAGCCTTGGTTAACCCATGTGCTTTGGAAAGGGTTGCATTAGTGTTTGACTTGGGTCAGAGAAAGAAATCGGAAGCAGTGGATTATATCAGCGACATAATATATCTCCCAGTTCTTCGTATATTTTATAGCCCATTTGTGGGAGAATTGGCAGATACTTATTATTCCTTTCAAAATGAACTAGAAAAAAACTATTGTAGTTGTAACTGACTGAGCCACTGGGTGTAGGCCTCTACTTCAAAGAAGGATTCCTTTTTCCTGAGGCATTTTTTGAAACTTCAAAGACCCTCACTGCCTTCAAAATGGTGACAAGTTTCTTTGCCAAGAAAACTTCCCCATGAGGATGATCTTGATATTCCAAGCACAGATGGAGCCTTTGCAGGACTTGGTAGCACATCTGGTTTGCTGCTTTGATGAACAAAGAGGCTCCGTATGTCATCATGACTCATTGCTCTCCTCATCCGTATGCATTTCAGTGAGACACACTGCCAGCCAGCTTGAAAGAAGTTTTGTCATCATCTACTTAGAAGTAAATCCTCAAATTCATCAGAACCAGAGCTGTACTTACCTCATTTTCAAATGACTTTTTGTGAAGAAATGAGCTCAAAATACAAATTATTTTACTAAACAAAAGTTCACTGGATATTTTGAGAACACAACTTGAAAAAGTTGATTGAAGCACCAGGAGAAAATTCAGTTTGACAGAGAAAAGGAAAGCTTGTTCAGTATAATCTGATGGGAAAGTACTCATCCATAATTTGGGTTTTTCAGTAATACTGTTGACTATAGGAAAGAGTAAAATCCTTCTATTTAAGACTCTGTGGGCACCATTATGAAACCTAATTAAATACAAACAGACAAATAAAAACAAAAACTATTAGTTGAGCTAACTTTTTTGTTACTCTGGAAAATAATGTTGGACATAAAAACTAAATCAATTAAACTACCTTCATAAAGATAGAAAAGCTTTTATAAATAAAGGAGAGAGGATAAAACCTTAGAGACTTCTGTAGACAAATGTGTGAAGGCAATAAAATATTGAGGCAAATATTTCTGATCAGATTATTTGTTTAAAATTTCAGAGTACAGATTAGAAGATACCTTCCATTGATAAAGGTAGACAGCACCAATAGGCACACACAGACAGAGCTGACCTCAAACATTAGGACAAAGGAAATGATGCAGTATAAATTCAGCTTGAAGAATCTTGAGGGAATTCAGATGTCTGGAAACAAGCCTGTCCTTGTCTGGCAAAGAAAGATATTGATATCACATACATTTTAAAAATTTTAGCCACTGAAATGAAACTTTGAAAAGCATTTGGGTCAAAGTCAGATATGTTGCTATATTCAAAATCATTCCATAAGTTCCAACTTCTAGTTTAGGCCAACAAAAACTTCTCTTGTCCTGAAATAAACCTTCACAAATGAATTCTACTTTTAACTTTGTTTGAAATTTTAACTATTTTCATTGAGCATTTAATTCATTTAGACAAAGAATAAAAAAGAAATGTCATTCTTTCTAGGCAACATTTTTCTTTTCTACTTATATGAAGGAAATAAACTTATAGTGAAATAAATTACATTGATTGAAAAATATTCTAAATTTACAAAATGTTTGCCTGGTGTTGGAATCTGTAGCTTCTAGAAAATGTTCAAAAAGGCTAATGACTTCAAAAAGTTGAGAAACTACTGATCTAGAAATATAATTGTAGTTGTTTCTGTAAATTGGCAGCTTGGTGGATATTAGGGAATGGCAATCTTGGGCTGTAGGCAAGTAAATGAAGTCCAATCAGATCATTTTACAGCTTATTTCTATATCTTATACTTTAAACTCTATTATTATAAGATATAGAATAAAAATCTTCATAGAAAGAACTTAGTTCTTCTCCCAAGAATTCACAACAAGTGTGAGCCTCCTATAAATTCAAGATTCTCTTTGGATTATGATGTGGTTTAGCCGTGATACCAAAAAATAATAGGTAACTTGATGATGTAATATAAATTAATGTGAAAGCAAATATTCTTAGAAAGTTATAGCACCTTTCTTAAATTCACTTATTTAGTGCATGACAGAAGTTCAAACCTACAGTGTATCTGTTGCCATCATTCAAAGTTTTCTCACAATATAAACGAAAGTTAAAAGCATGAGATGTGTCTTCCTTCCTAAAAGAATGGCAATAATCACAAAATGGAAAATAACAAATGTTGGTAAGAATTCTCATATGCTGCTGGTAGAATGGTAAAATGGAATAGCCACTGTGAAAAAGAGCTTCATGGTTCCCCAAAATATTGCACTCATAACTATCAAATCACTCAACAATGTCACTTCTAAGTATATACCCCCCAAAAGGAAAACATGCCTATGTAAAAACTTGCACACAAATGTTCATAGCAACAGTATTCATAATATCTAAAAAATCAAAATAAATGTCCAATTATACATTGCTGATGAATATACAAAATGTGGTGTATCTGTAAATGAAATATTATTCTGACATAAATTTATGAAGAACAGATAAAACTTTAAAACATTATGCTAAATGAAAGAAGATGGAGAAAAGAAAGGGAATAATTCCATCTATATGAAATATCTTTTTAGGGTATGAAAAGATCCAAAAATTAAATATGTGTGATTGTGATACAATCATGATTAGATTATACTTAAAATCACTGAATTTTAAATGCTTTACAAGGAAAAAACTCATTGTACATTATTAAGCCTTAATTTTAAAACTTTGTCCTTCAAAATATTCAAAGATGAAAATGGCCACTCTCCCAAATTATATGCAGATTTAATGCAATTCCAATCAAAATACAATTTTCATATCTCACAGATCTAGAAAAATCTTTCCTAAAATCCATCTGGGACCAGAAGAGACCTAGAATAGCAAAGGAAATTCTGGGCAACAAAGGCAAGGCAGGAGACATCACAATCCCAGACTTAAAATTATACTACAAAGCTACCATAATAAAATCAACATGGTATTGGAATAAAAACAGATCTGAAGATCAGTGTAATAGATTAGAAGATACAACCACAACTACAAACACACTCAGCCACCTTATCTTTGATAAAGGGGTCAAACATGTTCACTGGAAGAAAGACAGCCTCTTTAACAAGTGGTGCTGGAAAAATTGACTTTCCATACGCCAAAAACTAAAAGTAGACTCATGTTTATCATCATGCACTAAAGTCAAAATGGATCAAATGTCTAAATGTTAAAACAGAAACACTCAGTATTCTGGAAGACAAAGTTAGTAGAAATCTTGACAACATAGGAGTAGGCAGAGAGTTTATGAAAAAAAAAAATCAAACTCCATGAGAAATACTTCCCAGAATCAACAACTAGAATCTTGTCTTATTAAAAAGTTTTTCATGTCAAAAGAAATATCCAACAGAATGAAAGGAAACCCACAAATTGAGAAAATATCTTAGCCAACTGTCCTCAGACAAAGGACTTATATTTAGAACATATAAAGAATTAAAAATTTCAGGCCCCTCAAATTCAAAAACCCAATCCAAAAATGGGCATCTGAGATGAATACACACTTCTTAGATGAAAAAATACAAATGGCAAATAAATATGTGAAAAAATGTTCAGTATCATTGATCATTCAAGAGGTTTAAATTAAAGCAACACTGAGAGATTCCATTTCTTTCCAGAAAGAATGGCCAAGATCAAGAAATAAACTGATAACAAATGCTGGAGGGCTGTGAGGTAAAAAGGAACTCTTCTTCACTTTTACAGGGAGTGTAGGTTGGTGTAACCACTGTGGAAATCAGTGTGGAGGTTCTTCCAAAAGCTAGGATTAGAGATTCCATTTGACCCAGCTATCCCAATTCTGGGCATTTTCCCAGAAGAACTGGAAACATCATGCCACAATGATTTATGTGCACTCATGTTTAGAGCAGTACAATTTGTAATAGCCAAATCTTGGAAACAATCCAAGTGCCCATCAACTGAGGGATGGATAAAAAGATGTGGTATTTTTATACAATGAAATATTACTCAGCTATAAAGAAAGATTGCATCAAGGCTTTTATAAATAAGTGAATGCAACTTGAAACTATATTTATAAGTGAAATAAATTAAACTCACATGTGTAAATACCATGTTGTCTCCCTAGTATAAGAAACTGAAAGAGTAAATATAATCCAAAATCTACAGTAAATATTGTATAAGAATAAGAAACTGCTCAAAGAGAAAAAGTAACTGGGACAGGAGAAAGGAGAAAAGAAGGAAGGGAAAAGGAAAATATATATATACTCATAAGATAGCTAAGATGAGTATACTAGTAATTCTATTAGTTCTTGGAAAAGAACAGTTGATACTCACATGACTGGATCAGTTTTGCATGTCTATATCTGATAATCTAAGCAACAATTTTAAAGGTAACATTATGCAATATTATAACCATTGTTAAATTCCTATAATCTTGTTTTGAAAACCTACACTGTTATTGTTTTGGGTTTGCTGTTGTTCTTTGTCAATTTTTTTTTCTCTTCTGTGTCTTTTTTCTCTTTAATAAATAAATAAAAAGAAATTGAAAGATGGATAAAGACTGAGAAACTTCATTGCTAGGAAATCTACCTCATATAACTATTTACTAGTACTTCAGGTTGAAAGAAGCGACAACAGACAGTAGTGAATTCACATAAAGAAATGAAACACATTAAAAATGGTAAGTACATGAGGAGAAAAAGGTCCATAATTTTTAATTTTTCTCTTAACTTTATAAAAGATGTGATTTTATAATAATTATCACCCTAATGTTCAGTTTATGACATATAATTACAATTATAGTAGAAAGGAAGAGAAGAAAAGCACAGAGTTTTTAATTATCAAGATTTAGAGCTATTCTCAAGTTGATTGTCACAAACCAAGTTGTACACTATAGCATGTAAAGAAACCATGGAGAGGATTAAAATTTTTAAATCACTAAGATAGTTTAAAGTCATAAAAGATACTAAAATGTTAAATCAATAATATGATTTAACTTGAAAAAGCAGTAGAAAGGAAGACAGAAGGACAAAAATCTATTGTCATCATGTCAAATTGCCAAAAGACAAAACAAAATCTTGAAAACAAAAAGAGGAAACTGTATCATCAGTTACAGGAGTACAACAATATTTGTAACAGATGATTAATGCCAGAAATGATGCACACTAGTGGATATAAAACAAGAAGTTGCAAAGTAGTGGATATAAATCTCACATGAATGATTATATTAGATATGAATGAACCAACACTCAAGAATTAGAAGTTATGATATCAGCGTTTCCTGAGATCCTTGCCATGTTGGAACTTGGGGCATTGGGAAAACAGGCAGCCAGCTCACTGCTCTCTGGTGGGCGGCTGTGAGCCTACCTGCACGTGGGCTAAGAATCAAACATTCATCTCATCCACCCCACCCCCACTAACAAGTGAGAGCCAGAGATCTGAGCATCTCTTGCAAGTTTGACTACATGCAATATAGCAAATAAGGGGGATTTTCTTCTGCCATCTCTTTGAAGGCAAATATTTTTATCTTTGTTTTCCTCTGTTCCGATCAATGGTATTTCCTATTCAATATTCTGTTTTTATAATTTCAGTATTTCCTTCAATATTGCTCTACCTGATTCAAGGAACAAAACCAGAAGAAAACCAGATATACTATTGTACCTATTACTGTTATCCTGGTAACCTTCTGTGAGGTTCTATACCAATTTCACTGCACTGCCTCAATTGGCTTTGTCCTGTTTTGTTCTGCTGTATTTTACTACTTTCAAAATAAATAAATAAATAATACACAAGAAAAAATTAAAAAACTAACAATAACAAAACAGATCAGTAAGGTACTGAACAACCTGAAACATGGTATAACTAAACAGATAATGGACCTAAAAAGCAAAAGAAGGAAAAGAAAGTGCTCTAAAGGATATATCTGTATTTATGTTTAAGTGTGTAGGATCAATGACCATGTTGCTAAGTTTTTGTTGGATCAGTGAACAGAATTGTTTGCAGCCTGTTTGAATGTCCACTTTGTATGCTTTAATTTTGTAACTTGAACAACTATATCCAAGAAGACAATATGTAATGTAACAATTAATGATTTCTTAGTGTTTATTTTTTTGAAATTCTGTGTTGTTTCTACCCTTTTTTCTGTTTTGCTTCCCCCCCTTTAAATAAAATTTTTAAAAAAGAATTAGAGGTTATCAAACTTCATTTTCACAAAAGAATTATCTTTTACTTTCTACAAATATCAGGTCTTTCATTCAAAAAAGGAAATAATAAAACAGTAGAAAATGATGTATCATGAAAATAGCAACAAAAAGAGGGGTTAATCTAATATTAGTAGTCATAGAATTCCAAACAAGAGCAAAAAGTAACACAGAGAGACATTTTATCATCAAGCAGGATGAATATGGTTGAGAAGATATAACAACAATAAATGTAGACACCACTAATAACAAAACCCCAAAATACCCTAACCCCCAAAAAAGTATTGTAAAAAAGAAATACAGATTATTCAACTCATAATGGACAGAATAACTAAACAGAAAATTAGTGAGAATATAAAAGATGTGCATGACACCTGACATTTATAGGACATTCCCTCCTGCATTAAAGAGGGTATATTTTATTTCAAGCACACTAGGAATTTTTTCAGAATAGATTATAGGCTGAATGACAGAACAAATTTCAATACTCAATGTAAGAAAAAGAGAAAGAAAGAAAGAGAGAGAAAGAGAGAGAGATGCCACAAGTATGAGTTACACTGACTTCAGTGAAGTTAAATTACTACCAAATAGAATATTTGAAAAATAAAGTATAAACTTCTGACTGATTCATGTATCAAAGAAGAAACCACATAAGAGAAACATATTTAAAATGTTGAACTTAATGCAAACAAAATTTTTAAAATTTTATTTTTAATTTTAAAGATAATAAAATCCAACAAAACAAAACAGAACAAAGCCAATCAAACAAAGTAGAGAAACTGGTACAGAACTTCAAAGTAGGATACTAGGAAAACAACAGTAGCTACCATAGTATATCTTGTTGTCTTTACGTTAGTTGTCCATTCCATCAAGCATAACAAAATCAAACCAAAACAAAACAGAATGAAACCAATCAAAATACAACACTGAGTAAAGCAAAACAAGTAGTTAGAACAAAACAAAACAGTAAGGACAATATTGGATTTTAAAAACAGATAAAAGGAAATCCTGCTATATTGCACATGGTCATCTTCCCAATAGATGCTCATACCACTGGTCCCATGCCTGCAAAAATCAACCAAACAATACAAGCATTTTTGTACCTCAGTTACTATCAACTCAGCCTGTCCTTCAAACCAGCCAGTTGCTTTCAAGGGGCAAGGGTGTTTGGAGTCAGTTCTCAGCCTGCACAACAGTAGGCTCCTAGGAGGCACTGATTTTTCCCTTCCTGGACCCCACATGGCTTGCATAGCTTACCAGAAAGGCTGGCTATTTGGTTTCTTGGTGGGCTTCTCTCAGTCCCAGCATGGCCAATTCTCAGAAGGCACTGACTTTTCTCTTCCTGGACCCTACATGGCTTGTGTGGCTTACCAGAAAGGCTGGCTAGTTGGTTTCTTGGTAGGCTCCTGTCAGTCCCAGCATGGACAATTCTTGAGAGTACTGACTTTTCTCTTCAGATAAAATTTTTTCAAAATTTAAAATTAGCATAATATGAAGCATAATAATAAGCCAATGCAACAGAATAAACAGAGAAAGTTAATGATGAATAAAGATAAATTAAATATAAAATAAAAACACAAACCAAGCAAAACCAAAACTTGCTTTTATTATCAATACTACTTACAAAACCTGATGTTGGCCAAGAAAAAAGAAAGAAGATAAACTACTAAAATAAAGGAAACAGGAGGCAGCACTATTAATCTTACAGGGATAAAAAAAAAAAAAAGCTTACAAAGGAAAACTATCACAATTATATCCCAACAAGTTAGATAAGATTAACAGATTACAGGACAAAAATTGCTGAAACTGATTCAAAAAATAGAAATTTTGAATAGACTTCTACAAACAAAGTAAAATGAATTCATAATTTAAAATCTTCCCATAAAATAAGTCCCAGATTCAGAATGCTTCATTAGTAAATTCTATCAAACACTCAAAGAAGAAATAATCTCAATCCCTTAAACAGCTTTTTCAGATTATGGAGGAGAGAATATTCCTCAAGTCATCCTATGAGGCTAGTACTAACTTAACATCAAAGCTAGACAAGGCATCTGAAGAACAAAAAAACACAAAACAGTATAGTTCATGATCACTTCAAGTTAAAAGAATTAAATATCACAGTCAAACTGAATTAATCCTAGACATTGAAACAGTAGTGTAATGACCAAAACCCTCAATATTAATGCATCATTCACTAATAGCATGTTAAAAATCAAATGATCATCATAAATAGCACAGAAAAATGAGAAAGTCCTTCAGCCATTCATGTTAAAAACTTTAATAAGGAGAGGGATAGAGGAAAACTTTTTCACTGGATAAAGAGCCTTTCAACTAACATTTTTAGCACAATTTGTCTTAAAAACTGAATTCTTTATGCCTTGGTTGGGAACAAGTCAAGAACACCAACCCTTATCAGTTTTGTTCATTATTATATTAGGATTTCTAACCAGTGTAATGGAAAATCAAATAATAAAGACATCTCCATTGGAAAGGGAAAATACTGATGTCTTCATTTAAAGATGACTTGATTCCATATTTAGAAATCCTTCAGGTTGCTTGTGCACACACACATGTACACACACAATGTACTACAACTAATAAATGAGTTTAGCAAGATTTTAGGATATCCCAACAACATATGTTATAAAAATCAATTAAAATTAATAAACCAGAGCACAGGAAGAGAGAACCAAAAGATCTGCCTCTGCCTGCCAGCCACTACCACCAGAAGGCTACTTCCTGTGGGAAGCCAGCAGGAGCAGGGACATGCAGCACAGTAAGCCATGTGTACCCCACCCATGAAGGGGCAGCCAATGTGGGAAGTGCCTGGGGTCCCACAACAGCTTGTTGGGTGGAACCCAGAAGAATGTCAAGACAAAGGAGCAAAAGGCAGTCTCAGATCTTCAACTCACATAGCACAAGTCTGGGAGATACAGTCATAGAAGAAAATGGAAGTCACCCATCTGAAAGAAAATGGAAGTCACACACCTGAAATCTCTGAGAGGATAGCAACTGAAGTAAAGAAACAACTCCATCAGATTGTAAAAGCAATCAAACCAGGAATCAGGTCTCAGGTAAAAGAAGAAATCACAAACATAATGAAAGAAATACTCAAAATATCTAAAGAAGACATAGATAAAAAAGAGGAGCATAGAAAAATGATGGAAACTTTGATGGAACAGTATAGAAAGGGATTACAATACATGAAACAGATTCAAAGAGATATCCAGGAAATTTAAAAGTCAATCAAAAGCGGGCAAAACACTTGAAAGAGACTAAAGATAGACTTTCAAACCTTGAAGACAGGATTACAGTTAGCGGTCATGAAAGGAAAGATACCTTAAAAATAATAAGAAATCAGGAAATAACTCAACGTCTGCAAGACGATGCAAAGAAACATAATTTAAGAGTGATAGGTATCAATGAAGAGGCAGGGCACAACACAAATGAAATTAAAAGGCTATTTACAGAAGTAATAGCAGCAAACTTCCCAAACATGGGAAAAGATCTGGCATGTAGATAAATGAAACCTTTAGAACTCCAACTAGTCCTAACCAAAATAAATCTACACCCAGACATATAGTAATCAAGATCCCAAAAATTCAGCACGAGCAGAATATTAAAAGCTGTTAGCAAAAAGAAACAGATCACCTATAAAGGAAAATCAATCAGAATCATGGCAAACTTGTCAACATAAACCATCAAGTCAAGAAGAGTTTGGAGTGAAGTGTTTCAAATCCTCAAAGAAAACACTTCCAACTCAGATTGATGTACCCTGCAAAGCTATCTTTCAAAGTTAATGGAAAAATAAGATACTTCCATGATAAAGGACAACTGAAAGATTTCATGACCACCAAACTAACCCTACAGAAAGTGCTAAAGGATATTCTAGAGAAAGATAAAGATGACCATGTTTCCAGGAACAGCAGCAGAGGAGGATCGCCAAATAAGATAGGCAACTGAATGAAAGGGCGAAGTGGAGGGCCAACAACAGGAGGACAGCAGGGCAGAGACAAACCAATGTGTGCTGGTTATAACCATTAATATAGATATGCTCAGGTCAGCAATAAAAAGAAACAGAGGGAAAGTGAATCAAGAAACAAGATCTATCAATATACTGTATACAAGAAACACATTTTAACTGGAAAGAAAATTCATAAATGAAAAATCAAAGGAGAGAAAGCAAAGATAACTTGCTCATCTCATCAACTGCAGAATGGATAAGAAAGATATGGTATTTTCATACAATGGAAAACTACCCAGCTATAAAGTAGAATAATCTCAAGGCTCTTATAGGTAAATGGATGCAACTGGAGATCATGTTCATGGGTAAAACCGTTTGAACACAAAAGGGTGAACCTTAGCATAAAAAACAGAAGGAGTTAATGGCATCCAAAAAGCCAAATAGTTATTGTAAAAGTGATAGGGGAGGAAACACCTGGTAGGGAGAGAAACTGTTAATTTCTTATTGTCTTGTCTTGAATTCTTGTATTGTTTTCACAATTTTGTTATGTTTGGCTTTGTTCGGTCTTATTTTGTTAGATTTTACTTTGATGGCATGGGCTGCTATTTTGTACATAATGGGATGTATTATGGTAATCATGGTTGGTTTCCTATTATCTTGGTTTGAAGTCTTACAGTGCTTTCATTTGTTTGTTTAATTGGTTTTATTCTGCTTTGTTTTGTTTGATTTTATTATGTGTGATGATATGAATGCTATTTTTAAGAAAATGAGACCTGGTAGCCATTGCTGATTTCCTATCATCTTGTTGAAGTCCTTATCATGCTTTTATTGTTCTGTTCTGACTGGTTCTATTCTGTTGTGTCTTATTTGATTTTATTATGTGTGATAGTATGGACAACTTTTTTGAAGAAAATGAGATATTATAGTAGAAAAATTTATAAATCATGAGTTAAATATTCCCATGTTTAAAAATTATCTCCCTAGTGTAAAAAACTGAAAAAGTAAATAAGATCAAAATGTACAATAGATATTATGAAAGTGAAAGGAGAAGAAACTGCTCAAAAGGAAAGAAAAACTGATGGGGAAAGGAGAAAAACAAGGTAAAATATTATATATATATATATATATATATATATATATATATAAGATCTCTATCAGTTCATAAAAAAGAACAGTTTGTGCTTTCATTGTTTGATCATTTTTCAAGCCTATGTCTTGTAATCTGAGCAACTTAGCAACTTAGCAACTTAGTCCAGTGAGACTGATTTAGGAACCATAAGGTAAAAATTTGTGCTATTTTAAGCCATAATTTTATAATGATCTTTACAGTGACAATGAGAAATAATATAACTTTCAAATGGTAAGTCTTCCCAAATTGACATCTGGTTTCAGCAAAAGCCCAAATTAAATTCCATAATTTTTTTGCAGACATTATAAACCGATTCAAAAATGTACATGTATTGTAAAGGATCTAGAATACATTAATCAACTTTGAAAACCAAAATATGGTTGAAGGATTATTATGACTTGTATCTAGATTTTTCCCCAAAGACTCATGAGGTCATAAGTAGGGCTTTTCAGAGATACCTGCATCTATGGTGTGTGAATATGGATTAAGACTGTGATGTTGGTATTAAGGATGTATAGTACTGGGTTAATCCACTAGTTGATTTTAATAGTTCTGGGTGTGGGTAATGGGAAACTCCACCCTGAGTGTGGTGGCAACACCTACAAGGTTTGTTGCCTGGATAGGATAAAGGGGGAAAGGAGGCTCATTGCTTGTTGCTTACCACTTTCTGCCTGCTCTACCATGAACTGTTTCTCCTCTTCATACCCCTCTGCCATGCCACCCTGCCTTGGACTGAAACCTCTATGAACTTTGAGCTGAAATAAACCTTTCCTTCTTTAACTTTAGATGTTGGGTATTTTGTCTGAGCAACAAGAAAAGTAACTAACACAAAGGCTAACACTGATTGATCTCAAAAGTTGCTAGATAGCTACTATACTAAACCAATCTTCTTTTGTCTAGGGGTAGTCATATAAGACAATGAACTACAATTGAGAATCTAGAGAAAAAACTTAAATTCATGATCAATTGATTTTTGACAAAAGTGAGAAGATAGTGTGCTTGGCAAATAAATTTCGGACAATTGTATAACCATGTTTTTTCAAAAAAAATCTCAGGAGAATGGAATATGATCATCTTCACACCAAAACAATGGTTTGAATAATTCTTCATGCATGAAGATAAGGAAGAGTCAGATTATAGCTCTACTGATATAGAACTTGCTTAGCATAGAAATAGCTTTAGGTTTGGTCCTCAGTAGCAAAACAGATCTAACTAAACCAAGTAAGAGATCGCACTGGTTGATCTTAGCATAATAAGAAAAGCCACACTAAAGAAGGCAGAAAGGAAAGAATTTCCACATCATCCCTTTCCCAACTAGAAGTAGCACAGGGTAATTAGAGACACCCCTTGCTTGGGACAGGGAGAAGAATTAAGTCCAGACCTCAGACTTGGAGCCTAGTACCAAATCCCCCACAGTGAAATCCACCACTTGGCATGACCTCATGGATCCAGCCTTCAAGCCACTGCCCCATGCATATTAAAGGGCTAATTATCTATTATTCTTCCTCCAATCTTGGGCAGCAGTGTAAAGAAAGACTCCTTCCCCGGTAGAGTAAGACAGGGAAGTAAGCAAAGATTTTTCCTTAGAACTCAGTGCCAAACTGGTGAAATCTAACACTGGGAAGATTCCAGCAACCTTTATTCTATAGGGCAGTGCCTATAGATGGAGCTTCTAGTTTCATTTGTATATTAGGCAAAGACCTATGGATCCAATGGAATGGACTTATATTCTATTAACATCACTCCTGTCTGTTTACAGCAATCTTGGGCTATGAATACCCCACAACAGCAAGGATCCCATAGTAGCATAAGCCTTTGTCCTACCCTAGTTTTGCATTGGTATTATCAGACTTTGGGCTCAGAGCACAGTCCTGTGTTTTAGCATTATAATAGCTTGTGTCTAGATGTCCCCCCAAAGTCTCACATGGTCATAAGACTTTTTCAGAGGTTGCTAAATTAGAGTGTGTGATTGATTGGTGGTGCAGTGCTGGGGATAAGAATGTTGGGATCATGGGTGTTAATGCTCCATTCACCCTATGACATTCAATTAAGGGACAGAAAAAATCTTGTTGCTTGGTTGTTGATTTTGCTATCTTCTGCTCACTATGAACTGTTCTCCTCTGCAAAACCACCCTGTCCTGGAGTCAGGCCAATATGGACTGAAACCCCTACAAACTGAACTAAATAAACTTTTCCTCCTTTAATTTTGGGTGTTGGTATTTTGTCTCAGCAACAACAGAAAAGTAACTAAGACAAGCATCAGTGGTCATAAGACTTCCCACCCTATTCTTTCCCCAACTCAGGCAGTACAACACAGGAACAGTCATTGTCTGCATGAGAAAAGATGATCAAGAAAGTCACAAGTCATTGGTTAAGAGCCTAGGACTGATCCTTACACCTCAAGGTCTGGTGCAGGGTAGAATTCCACGTGACCTGGCCACATCCCAGTGACTGGATGATGCATCTGTGCACAAGCAAAGGCCTGTAGGAACAAACTGTCCTTTTTAAGCACTGTCTTAATTCATGCCATACCAACATACCAATTTTGGATTTGCAATAAGTTTGTGCTTGGGGTGCCCCCCAGTGCTAAAACAGCAGCAGCAATCACAGACACCAAGATCACAGGTAGAACTTAGAATTTCTGGAAGAATAGTTACAAAGCCAGTTACAATGACTGAAATAATACCTAATCTTTCAATATACAGATGGCATTGTATACTGACAAGCATAAAGAACTCTCAGGGAACCATGACCTCAACGAACAAACAGAATAAGACAGTTAAAATCAACTATAAAGCAGTTGGTATTTATGAACTCTCCTATAGAGAATTTAAAGTAATTGTTTTAAGGAAACTCAGCGTACTCCAAGAAAATACAAGAAACAATTCAGTAAGATATCAAACAATAGAGAGAAGTAATTTTTAAAAGAATCAAACAAATTCTTGAGCTCAGAAGTATACTAAGTGGAACAAACAACATGATAGAAAGTATCCATATGAAATAGAATAGAAAACATAATCACATTGCTTGATACAACCTATTTGAAAACAACTATAGTGAAGTCAGTGTAACCATCCAAACTATAAAACATCTGGAAAAAAACACAAAAGAAAATCTTTGTAACCTTGGATTAAATCAAGTGTTCTTTGACATAATAACCAAAGCACAAATTATAAAAGAAAAAACAATACACAGAACTTCATAAAAATTAAAAGTTTATACTTCAAAAGATATCACAGAAAAATCAACAGACTTCATGGACTGGGAAAAAATGTTCACAGATTATAAACTGGTTAAGGAATTGCATACAAAACACATAAACAACTCTTACAACATATATAAAGAGAAAAAATTCAAAAAGTAGGAAAAAAATTATATACATAATTACCTAAAATGATGTGTGATTAGATAATAATTACATGAAATAAGCCATACTCAACATCAGTGGCTTACTGGGAAAAATGCAAGCATTAACCACAATGATATGCCACTCTTTACACCTACTAAAGTGGTATGGTCCAAGAGGCAGGCATTGTCAAGTGTTGGTGAGTATGTAGAGGAACCTGAGCTCCCACACATTGCTGACAGGAGTATAAAATGGTGCAGGCAATTTGGAAAACAATCTGGCAGTTTTGTAAAAGTAAAACATAAAGTTACCTATGCAGATCAGAAGTTCAACTAGGAAATCTACCCTAAAATAAATGAAAACATACATTGATATTATGACTTGTACATGAATAGTTATAATAGCTCCAATCTGGAAACAATCTAAATAACCATTGTTGGATGACTAGATAGACATAATGTAGCATAAACATACAATGGAAAACTATTCACCAATAAAAGGAAAAAACCATACATGCTTCAACACAGAACTCAGTTTATGCTAAGTGTGTGAAACTATATGCAAAATACAACAGATTGCATGACTCAATTTATATGAAATATGTATATCATGCAAACTGATGGAAGCAGATATATGGTTGCTTGTGGCTCAAGGGAATTTGAAGATTTGATGGATGTGTCCTAAAACTGGATTTCAGCCCTCTTGGTGAACACCTTCCTGGGGCATCAGCAAGGAGGAGAATCAGAGAGCAGACCCTGAGATCCCACCACAGCCAGGCTGGAACCCAGGAGGCTGCACAAAAAAGCCATTCACCTGCCCTCTTGGTGAGTACCTTCCTGGGGCATCAGTCAGGGGGAGAATCAGAAAGAAGCCCCTGAGATCCCACTATGGATATGCTGGAATCCCAGAGGCTGCACAAAGAAGCCATTTGCCCACTCTCTTGGTGAGTGCCTTCCTCGGGTGTCAGCCAGGAGCAGGCCCAGTAGTATTTCCTGTGAGCCTACCGGTGCATGGGCTTGGAATCCAACATGACCCCCTCCCCCATTAGCAACTGGGGACAGAAGTTTGAGCATCTCTTGGAAGGATGATTGTATGCAAAATAGCAAATTTTTTTGGGGGGGCTCCTCTATTTTCTCTTTGATTCATTATTTCATTATGATTAATTGCTTTACTCTTTTCATTATTCTCTTTCAATTGATTTTATAATGTTTTGTTTTTGGTTTGATTTTGCTATACCTAATTGACTAGACAACTACTGTGAAGATAATGAGGTATGCTATGTTACCTGTTACTGTTATCCCGGTAACCTGCCGTGAAGTTCTGTACCAAATTCTCTGCACTGTCTCAATTGGCTTTGTTCTGTCTTGTTCTGTTGATTTTCTACTACCTTCAAAATAAAATTAAAAAAAAACTGGATTTCAGAAATCATTGTACAACTTCATAAGTAGTTAAAACTTATTGAGTTGCATACATAAAATAAATTTTATGATATGTAGGTTATATATCAATAAAGCTAAAAAAGTATGTATATTCATAAAAAAGGTAGAATTGCATTTATAAAATGCACTTGATTTTTTTAAACTGTGGAAACTAAATGAAGAATATATAAAACTCAGATGCTCTACTTAGCTTTTCCTTGTGTTTGAAAATATTCAAAGTAAAAATTGGAAAAAAGAATTTTTACAGTGTCTCATTTGCTACAGATTTACCTAGAAATTACAGAGAAAGAAAATGACATCATTTTACCTCACTTGTTACTACTTAATAAAAATGAATGTAATTTTAAATTACTATTCTAAGGTCTAATTAATTGTTTTTTATTATTTTACAGTTTAATGCACAGGCATTTACATAATTTTGTGCAGCATTCTTACAAATAACTGAGAACAGAACTTTGTTCAGAAACTTAGGACTCTGTTATCACATTCATTATAAAAGAAAAAAGATTTTATTCTTATGAATTAGACTTTGGGCCCCTTTTCCAGGGAAACAGACTGCTGCAAATCTGACAATCTTGATCATGTGTATCAACTCCTTTCATTTTTTCTTTCGTTTTTTAAATTTTATTTTACAGAGAATAAAACAGAAGAGGACAGATCTAAGCCGATCAGAACAGAACAATGTAAGCAACACAGCACTTCACAACAAGACAATTGGATGTTAACAGTAGCTATCATAATGTCTCTTTCTTTGAAATAGTAGAGCTTAGCTTTAAACCACTCCAGAGAATGAAAGTATTGCAAGGCATTCTGAACCAAATAACAGAAAATGAACAATGGCTACTATAATATCTCATTTTCCATAAAAATATGTTTATACTATCATACATATTAAAATCCAGTAAGACACAACATGATAGAACAAATGGTAATAGAAGAACAAAAGCATGTTAGGACTTCAAAGCAAGATAATATTAAATCATCAATGGCTGCCATATTGTCTTGTTTTCTTAAAGTAGTTGTTCATACCATCACACATAATAAAATCAAACAAAACAGAATAAAATCATTCCAACCAGTGAATGAGGACA
>PVLA01002467.1:0-13414 GCA_004027455.1 Hydrochoerus hydrochaeris
CTCCCTCCCTCCCTCCCTTTCTCTCTCTCTCTCTCTCTCTCTCTCTCTCTCTCTCTCTCTCTCTTTTTTCCAAGAAGTATTAATCATTTCTGGTCAATCTTGCATATCTGCAAGTTATTTTTTGAACCCGAATGTAGGGGTTTACATTGTAGATTATCACCTGTTAGCTTCTATTTGTTCATTTATTTGAAACCAAAGCATCACATTTGGTGCACTGGCTGCTTCTCCCAGTATTTATAAGTGCTATGCACTTAAGAGATAAACCATGTTTTTACCTGGCTTGACCAGAAGTTTAGATAGCTCATATTGAGGACCAGATCCCTTGAGGTTCCCACTAGATGCTTCCCTCTAAATCACAGATTCACATAGGAAGAGAAGGCCTAACCCTGTAGTCTATCAGGACATTAATATTGTTAATTACTTTAGTGCTCATACTGTCCCCATATTTAGCCAGTAGGGACCCCTTCACATTGGCTTATGGGTCCTTTCACATGCCCTCATCATTCTTTGAGTACTTCTTACTCTGAGATCCTGGAGCCTTCAGGTTCATCGCCTATCCTCCTTGCCTAATCAATTATCTCTGAGAAGCCCTGGAACTTTTCAGTGGGGGATGGCCCATTAAATCTCGGCTCTGGGTGTTCATTGCATTGGGGGTTAGTGCTCCCAGGCCCTCTCAGTGCACAAAGCTGGGACACATGTATAATGGTGCGTATGCACACATTTATGCCATATATATATATGTGTGTGTATACATATAAACTTATAGTTTATATATATACTTATATCTGTTCTACCTAGCTTGAAAATCATGAATTAACACCAGTATCTTTAATTACAACCAATATTGCAGTGTTTGTCCTACAGCCCCCTCTATTATAATACACTTCTTTGACAGTGAAAAACTTAATCCCATTATCCTCAGAATGATATATTTGTTTGATTCCCTGTGAGAAACCAGTCTCCTCTGCCATAGTTCTTCTGGGCCCCCTTCCTTGCACATGCGGACTGCCTGCCAGGCCACAGCTACCCAGCGATGCTCTGAGCTCCCACTGGGCCTCTGCTGTCCCTGCCTAGCCACCATCCTCATGTGGGCTCTGATGCTGGGGCACCCTCTCCAGTTGGCTTTTGGGCTGAATTAGGAAGGAGGGAAAGAAGGAAAGAAGGAAAGAAGGGAAGGGAAAGGAGAGGAGAGGAGAGGAGAGGAGAGGAGAGGAGAGGAGAGGAGAGGAGAGGAGAGGAAAGGAAAGGAAAGGAAAGGAAAGGAAAGGAAGGCAGGCTACCTTGTAAAGATTTTTTTTTTTTCCTTTTGGTTGAAATGCAGCTCACTTACAGTAAAATGGACAAATCTTAGGTTTCTAACTTAATGTGTACACACATGTAATCACCCAAATTGGGCACCTCTAGCAATTCTCCTTAAATATACTTAGCCAAAATTGACCACTTGTTAATGCTCACCGTAGATTAACTTTGCTTGT
The DNA here is from genome assembly GCA_004027455.1 of Hydrochoerus hydrochaeris. NCBI lineage: Eukaryota > Metazoa > Chordata > Mammalia > Rodentia > Hydrochaeridae > Hydrochoerus > Hydrochoerus hydrochaeris. Next base: position 1,476 of record PVLA01002467.1, read on the forward strand.
TTAATTTTTTAATGTTTTATTTTGGAATAATTCCAGAATTACAGAAGAGTTGCAAGAATAATGTAAAGAACTCTCCAAATCCCTTTCCTAGACATAGACTCTGTTTTGCTACATTTGTATGCATCTCCATATGTTCTTTTTCTCCCTCCCCTTCTCCCTCTCCTTCTCTTTCTCCCCTCAACCCACTGTGGAGCTTCTTCATATTTCTGCAGTTGTCTTGATGAAATGTTTTCTGGCAGCTTTGATCCAGGGTCTGGTACAGGGTCATGTATTGCATTAAATTGTCATGTTCCTTTGCCTCCTTTAATCTGAAATAGTTTGTCATTTGTAACATTGATATTTCTTAGCAATATGGGACAATTATTTTTTCTTATTATGTTCCTCAATTGATTTTATCTGATTTTTCCTCATGATTAGATTTCTCATATACCCTTTTAACAGTAAAGCTAAGTGATGTATCTGATGTCAGTTTCTCATTATTAGTGATATGAACTTAGATCTCTTGTATGAGGTGATATCCATTGTCTTTCTTCCTATAAAATTAACATTTATTTCTTTATAATTAAGACATAATCTGGGCATAGTGGCATATACCTATAATCCCTGGTTCTTGGGAGGCTGAGGCAGGAGGATCTCATGTTGGAAAAAAGGGGAGACTGAGAGTGTAACTTAGCTTTCTGTGGATTTAATCCCCAGTACTGAAATAAGAAAAAAGGAAAGAAAAAGAAATCTGTGAAGATACTTTGAGATTACATGAATTTCTTGTTCCTCTTCAGACTTGCTCAGTAGCTTTAAGATGCAGTAATGATTGTTACCTGAATTGATTATTACTGCAATAGTTGCAAAACTGTTTTCTAAGCCAATTATTACTTTTCCATTTAGTATTTTTGACGTCCTACTATAAGGAAGAAACTTTCCTGCTCCCATGTTTAATATCCATTAGGTATTCATGGATTTTGTTGAGTGGGCTATAAATCTACTGTTGTTCTTTTGTGTGTGTGGAACCAGGGAGTGAACCCAGGACTTCACACATGCTAGGCACACAGTCTACCATTGAACTATACCCCCAGCCCCAGCTGTTTTTATTTTGAGATTAAGTTGCATAGGCTGACCTCAGACTTGGCATCTTCTTGCCTCAGCCTCCCAGGTAGCTAGTATTATTATTAACTTTGATGCTCAAATTCTCCCTTGGTTTAGCTGGTGGGACCCCCCTGAAGGTGGGTCCTATATTCTTTTTTCTGTTATTCTTTTATCACTTCCTTACTGCCTGGCATATATAGTTGTTTCAGGCTTCAGTTTTTCTTTCCTGTTCCAACTCTGAAACCATTTCTCCAGGAAGCAATGATCACCCTTAGTTGAATAGTATTTCAAAGCCAAGATTTGTACACTGAGTGAACTGCTGGAGCGTCATTGCTTCTAGACAGTTTAATAGTGTGTGTGTGTGTGTGTGTGTGTGTGTGTGTGAGAGAGAGAGAGAGAGAGAGAGAGACAGAGACAGAGACAGAGACAGAGACAAGAGACTGTAAGTTCTACTGATACCTTTAATTTTAATCCAGTATGTACAGTATTCCTCTTTGGTGTTCCTCATTCCATATTTGTTTTTCTCTCATCCATAGTGAAAGTTCTAGCTCCTGACAACATTAATTTTTTTCCTCATTTGCATAACCATACAATATATGCAAAATACTTTCAGAATTGGTACATGTATAGTCTGAAAGAAAAAACCCTACTCAGAAGGTAAAGATTTTTTTGTAGTTCTTTTGGGTTTTAATTTTTTTCAGCAACAAAGAAAATACTATTTGAGGTTAAGAATGCAATCCAGGAAAAGATTCAGCAATCTTGAGAAAAATGTACTCCTTCTTTATGTTTTTAAACAAGTTATTTAGTGAAAGTACTGTGTTCAGAAGTTACTAGATTTGGTTTGATTTTGCCTTCTTAGAACAGTTATACTTTTATTTGAAATGAGTTTTGCCTGTTTTTAAGTTTCATGTAGAGTCATACAGTACTTTTGTCTGGCTCATTTTGTTTATGTTAAAGATTTATTCATATTGCAAATATCAGTGATTTCTTTTTTCTACTGCTATAAAAATACACATATGAGTTTGAATCCAGGACCTGTGCATGGTAGGCAATGCTCTAATACTGAGCTACGCCCCCAACTCACTATGATGTTTTCTAAATTAAGTATATTTTCTCTCTTATACTGATGATTCCTATTTGGGTTATTTTTTTCTTTTCTGTCTTCTCTCTCTCTCTGTCTGTGTGTATGTGTGTGAACATTCTTGATCATACCGTTAATGAAAATTTAAAAATTTATATATATAAATAGATATATATTTATATATCTACACATAAATATATATTTATATATAAATATATCAATATCAGGAGATCTAAGTACTCAAAATAAATATTTATATAGTTTAGTAGATACTGTCTATATAATTTTTCAAAGCAGTTAAATTTGTAGTCCTTCCAGCATTTAGGGCAATGGCTAAATTCTTCATAAGCACACTGTAGTGACAAGCACACTGTTTGCTTGACCTAAATCTATTAATTGCTTCTCTTTGAAATTGGTTGTCCAGCTCACATGTTCCCATCCTTTGCCCGAAAGTATCATGGCATGCTTTCACTGAAATCTAGTTGTATTGTTTTTTTAGGTTCTCTTATTCTGTAGTGACCAGAGATACTGTCAGAGGACAGTACTTTAATACTATAGGATTGTCTTAGTCTTTGGCATAGGTAATGAAAACAGGTGAAGCAAATATCTGATAGAAGAACATCTAAGAAGTCACTTAGAACACAAGGCAGATCAAATACATCTTGAGTCTTGAGCAGTAGGCTCTGTTGCTTCTTCCATTAGAATTCTCACATTCTGTTGGCTTGGTTTTCTACTTTGTTCTTTCTGTCACTTCTGACTCTGCTTGCTGCTTCTACTTACATTAACCTTCCTTGTGTCTACTCTACTTACTGCTCCAGCTGCCAGTTAAAAGACTCACTCCTTAGAGCCCATTTCAGGCAGAGGTACAAAGAGCCACTTCATAAGATGTAGTCAATCTGTGTATTAACTCATTTTGGGGCACGTGTCCTCCCATACTCAAATGTGCTATGGCCACAGGAAGCAGGATAGCAAAGGAGGCCCCCAAATTGAGACCTCCACAATCCAGAGGCCTCTGCTGTGCTGGAAGTCCAGGGTGGCAGAACCTATTTTCTCTTTAAGCCAACCCTTGTCCCTTTTAAAGTACATTATATGGCTAAGAAAACTGAGGCTTGGCAAGGTTAGGGTTACAGAGAGGTTGTGGAGAGGAAGATAGCTAAAGTTTGTAAGACTATGGACGCCAAGCATGTTATATTACAGAATTTTGCTTTGCTGCTATGGCCTGGCATCCTCACAGCTACTCTGAGAAGAGGGACTCTGTCATCATACTCAACAAATGGATCAGCAGTCATGCTCAGAATCATTAAATCACTGGTTCCAGATCACACTGTCCTGTAAGCTCAGGTATGCCCTGGTCCAAAGCTTGTGAGCCTACCCCCTATGCACACTATCCTCTCTGCTTCTGTTTTTTTTTGTTTTTTTTTCTTGTTGTGTTTGAGACAGGGTCTTCACTGTGCAGTCCAGGCTGTCTTTGAACTCACTATGTATCCCAGGCTGGCCTTGAACTCATGATAATCCTCCTGCCTCAGCCTTCTGAGTGTTGGGATTACAGTCATGTGACATGTCTGGCAGGCCCCTCCTCTTCTGACAAACTAGCATCACAGTGCTCCAGTCATTAAGCCTCAAATTGTTAGGTCACAGCTCTCTGATTATCTCCCTCCTATCCTTACACTTAGTCTAATTCTGCCTCCTCTGTGAATCTAAAATCTATCTTGAGTCTTGTTCGGTGCTTTTCATTACAGCCTTGATTCTCTTAAGAGCCATCTAAATGACTTCAAGCTTTCTTCTCACCACCCTGTCATAATCTAATGTGAAAATATTTTTTAAAGTTTCCATGGTATCAGTCTCTTCACTTGTTACCACATTTGATCTCTCACTACATAAACCTACTGTCTCAGCAATACAAGTCTCTTCTTGTCTCTGGAAAGTTCTTTGTCATCTTCATTTGCACTATAGCAGGGGGAGTTAAAATTAGGTGCTTCCAGAAGCAAGCAATTGTTATCCTCTGGTGTCACCATGGTCTTCTCCATTTGGAGCCATTTCCGAGCCTAGGAGATTGGCTCAGGGGATTGCAGTTTGCTTGTAAAATGTGTGCAGGCTTTCAGTCCTGCTTTGTCACCAGTTTGGAGATAGTCTGGTGGTCATCCCAGAACTCTTTGCATAGATGGCAGCTGGGTTGGGGTGGAGTGCTAGCAAAGGCAGCACCTGGTGCTCTTTCCCTTTTTCTGTTACCCAGGCTGCCATTCAGGCCCAGCCTCCAGTGTGCTTTTCCTGTATTAGCTGGGGACTCTCCCCTTTCTCCTGCTCTGCCTAGGATGCCTGCCTGGCAGCCGGTTGCCATGGCATCTGTGGGCTTCCATGTCTATTGGGCAGGCAGGAGCCAATCAGCACGCCTGTCAGAGATGAGGGCAGCTACAGACTGGGCTTTCTCTGTTCTGACGTGTCTTGAGGCCTGGTTGCATCCTGATGTTCATTTCCCACTTATCTCTGTTGTCCAAGTTTGGATTTCCCCCTTCAGAATTGGATAGTCAGTATAATGTAGTTCTTCCATGAAGTAACAGGTCCCATGATGGGGCCAGAGAACAAAATTTTATTGCTAATTTATAGTCACAACCCCAGGAAGTAACCCAGGGACAACTTACTGACTGTTCTTAGGCAGACTGCTGGCCACAGGCAATGTTTGTGGCTGTGAGCCCACAGCTGTCTTGATTTACTGGTCCTTTTAATTAGCACTGGGTTGCCAGGTGTAAGAAACTGAGTGGGTGATTTATTTCCTTGCTGCATGATAAAAAGGTTAAAACCTTTGAGGGGATAGAAGGCTTGAATTTGAAGGGTTGTAGAATCCTGCACCTTCCCATCACAAGACACAGGCAGGTCATATTACCTGTGTGAATTTCAATTGCCTCATTTGTTAAATGGTTGTAACTAAAGACTGTCTTCTCAGGTTTTGTGTAAGATTAAATAAGACAACACTGGCAAAGCAGTTAGCAGGTGTCTTGCTATAAGTTCTCAGCAAGGCCCAGGCAGCTGTTTTTAGAAATGGTACAGCTGTACTGCTGAAGTACTCAGAGCAACAGTTGGTAATTATTTTCACATTCATCTATTTTTTGCTTCTTCATTCAATAATTTATTTAACCTGTTAATGTGTTTGGGATATACTTACTGGGTGTTTACTGTCAATTTTTGCTCTAGTCCACTTGTGTGAAGATCCAACCCTCGGGAGTCGTGACTTTTCTCAGAACTGATGGAGTCAAGCCCAGCAGAGAGAGTAGCTGGGAGACCCTACTGTTCCACTGGCAGTTGTGGGCTTGGAAGTTTTCTGTAGCTCTGACTCCTTGAGTGGAGGCCTTTGAACAGATCATCCTAGTATTTGGGCAGCACTGAGACAGGACAGCTTTTCACAGATACCTTTCCATGCCACCTGCCACCCTTTGCAGAGGTGTATCCTCTTCTGAAGGACCAGTCAGCAAGCTAGAACCTACTTACTCCATAGTGGGGCTGTTTTCTAGAATTTATTTCCGTTATGGTTTAAGCTGCTTTGGTGCCCAAGAATTCCTGGAACAACCTTTCTGTGGTCCTAGCATCATCCCTGTCTATTCTTGCAGTGCTTTCCCTTCTGCCACCGCTGTGTTTCTCAGGGCCCGTCTCCAGTTGGCCTGGAGTGCTACTCAAACTTGCATTAGGATTATATGCCTTTCCGGAGTCCCATCTTTGTGCACTACCCCTCCAGACCCCCATACCCGGCACTTGGGCTGGGCGGCAGAGACACTGTTGGGCAAGCAGTCTGCTGGCTGACTGATAGACAGTGGCTAGTACATGTGTAGTCTGTGGATAGACCTCACATGTGTGGCAAAGGGCATGACACAGTGCTATGGGAGTAGCTAGAATGAAGCAGCTGCTGTACCTCCAGAAGTCAGGGAAGGCTTTACCATGAGGTGAATGTTTTGAGTAATCATGAAGGATTTTCCTAGGTAGATAGTGGGAGAAAGGGAATTCTACTCAAGGAGAACAGGGTACATAAAATCCTGGAATTGCATAATGTTCTTAGAGAAAGTATAATGTGCTATGAATGAAAAAAAAGGTATATATTATCTGGGGTTGAGAGTTGATGAATAACACAAGAAGGAAGTCTGAAGAGGTAAACAGAAGTACATTTTTGAGGGCCTTGTAGGTCATGCTGTGTAGTTTAGACCTTGACCTACCAATGCTGGGAAACTGTGAAGAGACATATATAAGAGCATGATGTGACCAAATCTGTGTGCAAGGAAGGTAGAATATATGGTTGGAGAGGGTTGGAATGTCTTGTTTGTCCTGTAGCAGCTCTGTAAGGCAGACAAGACAAAAATTGTTGTATCCTTTTAAATCTGAGAACACTAATGCTCTAGATTAAATCCCTCGCCAATGCTTTCAGAACCAGGAAGTAGAGGACCTATGATTCACCTGGCTTCTTGGCTCTGAATCTCTTTCTCCTGGGCACATTGCCATTGTTAAGAGTCTTCTAGAAAGCATGTAGACGCTGACAGAATGAAGTGGTCATTGATACAATATTGTTGAAGGAGTGTAATACTGGGATTTTGTGGCCTGTGGTGTTGTCTCCTGACCTCTTATGCCAGTATACAGAGAGCAAGAAGCAGTGGGAAGCTTTGAGCTTTGAGTTCTTCATTGGCTTAACCAAATCAGTTCATCACTGTGTCACTTGTTAACTCAGAGCAGCATTTGCTATGCAATACTGGCACTTGTCAGTGGATTCTGGAAGCCCTGGTCCTCAGGGCTGGTCAATCTCTGCAGTCCACAATCCCAGGTGAACTCTGACAAATAGAAGCAGGTTCTTTCTCTCTCTGCATTTTATGAAATGAAATAACTACTTAAAAAAACAACCAACCAACCAAAGAAACAGAAGTGACTTGCAGCAGTAAACACCAGCTTGGAGATCAGGCCAAGCTGGGTTTCAGTTCTGTTGCTGCCTCCCTAACTAGCTATGGAGGTGACTTATCTCTAAAAGGAGCAAACATACCTGAAAAGAGAATTGTGTTGGTTAAAGTATGCTCATGTTTATAAAGTGCCTTGCTGTAATACCTGGTACACGTAAGTCCTCAATATATGGTAGTTTTTAATTTCTGTTCTGATCACTCACACCATATGGTGGATTGACAACTGGTGATCAACTTATAATATCAACTGAACTGAATCAGTGTGGTGCTGAGCATGGATGGCTCACCTGGGAATTGTTGCCAACATGAAGAGGAGACCTAGAGAGGAAGAGGTGGTATTGGTTCTTCTGTTGCCATTGGTTCTCCTCAAGGAGCTTGTCGAGCTTTTTTCCTGGTATGAACTTGGCTGTTCTCATTGTCATTGGGACATCAGTGTCACTGAGGATAGCTGTGGTACTTTTCAGGGGAGTGCTGGTCCTTACTTTGAATGTCTCTTACTGGCTCCAGTGCAGATCCCTCAGCCTATTGGCATAGGTCCTTCATCCCACTGGCACAGACTTTCTGGCTTCCACTGATTAACTTTGGGCTTTCCCAGAACAGATCCGTGAAACAGACTTGCACAAGACATTGTCATGGGCTTTAGGTTTTCAGCTGGACTCATGCAGGACTCATGGATTCTTTGGGGGGGGGGTGGTTCTTCAGTGTGTGGACAGATTTTCTGCACTTTTTGTGTTTGACACTTTGGATGACTGTTAAGTCCATAAATTATGTGTCTTGTATTAAATTGTTTTCCTTGCAATGCCTGACTACAGCACAACACCACTACTAGTAATCTCACTGCAGTTAAAGAGTAAATAGAGAATCTAAGAAAAAAATCGTATAATATTAACACTATGATCCAACTTGAACCTGGGCAATTTAGTTATATTTCCCTCAAAACCTTCTTCCTCCATACATGCACTATATCTAGATTTTATTACCAGGTTTTTTTCTATAAGGTAGGAACTACGTTGTGTTTCTTTTATTTTTTAATAGATTTTTCTTCCTGATTTTAAGAATAGGAATGTAAAATTCAGAGAGTACAGTAAAAGAAAAACTGTGTTTATAATCCCAATCTCAGCAGGCCTAACTGGGTCATGCCCAGCAATCCCTTGCATGGATGCTGCCTGCATTTAGATTTCTGCACGAGGTGATTGTCGTGCACAGAGAAGCTTTAGAACATTGCTCAGAGCCAGAAAGAGCCCACCCTGCCTCCCAAATCATTGGAGGCCACATTGGAAGTCCCTGCAGCCCTAACTGGGCACAGACAGCAGCCTGCATTCAGTCTCCTGCGCGAGGTGATTTCCAGCAACCAGGGAAGATTTGGGACATAGCTCTGAGCCCATAAGACACCGCGCAACCTCCCAAATCACCAGAGGCCACACCGGAGGCCTCTGCGGGCCTAACTGGGCCATGTCCAGTGACCCCCGGGACTTGGGACAGCTGTCTATATCCTGCCGCGCGAGTTGAAATTGCATGAGGTGATCTCCAGTGCACAGGGAAGCCTTGGAACATCGCTCAGAGCCCAGAAATATAGGAGAATGACAAAGGGAAAGAGCAAAATGCAATCTCAAACTGCCAGCCCACTCCAAGCAAACCTAGGAGACATGGACATAGAAGAAAATGTAAGCCATACACCTGAAATACCTTAAATGATAGCAACTGAAGTAAAGAACTCCGGGAAGCTATAAAAGAACTCAGATCGGAAATAATCTCCCAGGTAAAAGAAGAAATGATAAATGCAATGAGAAATACTGAACATATCTAAAGAAGACATAGTTAAAAAATTAGAGGAACAGTGCAAAAAGATGGAAACCTTGAATGAACAATATAAGAAACAAACAATGCATGAAGCAGATTCAAAGAGATATACAGGAAATCAAAAATTCCATAAAAAGTTGTCAAAACCACCTCAATGAAAGTGAAGATAGACTTTCAGACCTCGAAGACAAGATTGCAGCTAGTGAACAGGAAAGGAAAGATCTTTTAAAAATAACAAGGAATCAGGAAATAACAATTCAACAGCTACAAGGTGATGCAAAGAAGAACAATATAAGACTAATAGATATAAATGAAAAAGAAGGTGACAACACAAATGATATCAAGAGACTACTTACAGAAATAATAGCTGAAAATTTCCCAAACATGAGAATGGAAAAAACTGACATACAGATCAGTGAAGTATATAGAACTCCAAATAGCCGTAACCAAAATAAAACTACACCCAGACATATAATAATCAACATCCCAGAAATCCATCATAAAAACAGACTATTAAAAACTGTTAGAGAGAACAATCACCTGTAAAGGAAAGCCTATCAGAATCACAGCAGACTTCTCAACACAAACAATGAAGTCAAGAAGAGCATGGAGTGAAGTATTTCAGATCCTAAAGGAAAATGACTTCCAACCCAGACTGATGTACCCTGAAAAACTGTCATTCATAATGGATGGAGAAACAAGATACTTCCATAACAAAGAACAGCTGAAGAACTTCATGATCAACAAACCAACCATGCAAAGAATACTGGGTCTCATCTCTGGAGAGACCCAGGTTTTGGGTCCTTCTTATCTAGAAAAGTGGTCAAATATCAGAACACAAGTTGTTGCTATGACTTAACATTTATATACATGTCACCTTTCCCTTATGTGTGACTTGACACAGGTTTATTTTTCACGTAATGTTATCTTTCCTGTGATGCTCCTTCTCCTAAAGTATCAGTGGAAGAACTGCTAAAGAACTATCTAGATAGACAAGTAAAAAACCACTGTGCAAGGCAAACAATTAAACAGACTGGAAAGGTAAAGAATCAACAGCAGAAAGATAAAATGTCAAAAATAAACCAGTATATATCACTTATAACCATTAATGTAAATGACCTCAATTCACCAATTAGAAGAAAGACTGGCAGAATGGATCAAGAATCAATATCCAGCCATATGCTGTATACAAGAAACTCATCTAACCAAAAGGAAATTCATAGACTGAAAGTCAAAGAATGGAAAACAATACTTCATGCAAAAGGAATGCAGAAAAAAGCAGGGGTAGCTATTCTGTTTATAGACAATGTGGACTTCAAACCAAGAATGATCCAAAGAGATAAAGAAGGTCACTACATACTAGTTGGGAAAACTCCAAGAGGAAGTGATGACAATCTTAAATATCTATGCACCAAATTTGGGAGCACCCAGCTATACAAAACAAATATTAACAGAAATGAGAAATTAAATAAGCAATAACACAATTATAACAGGAGACCTTAACATGCCATTGACACAAAGGGACAGATCAACTAGACAGAAAATCAGCAAACAACAGAACTGAATCACACTTGTGAACAAATGGACTTGGACATATACATAGTGTTCCACCCAACAACATCAGAATATACATTTTTCTGAGTGGCACATGGAATGTTCTCTAAAATAGACCATATTCTAGCCCAAAGAACATGCTTAAGTAAATGCAAAAGAATTGAAATTATCCCATGCATGTTATCGGATCATAGCACTATGAAACTAGAAATTAATGACAAAAGAAACTGTAAAACCCCCACAAACACATGGAAATTGAATAACACACTCCTGAGCAATCAGTGGGTCACAGAGGAAATTAAAGAAGAAATTAAACAATATCTACAAGCAAACGAAAATATAAATACATCTTAGCAAAACCTGCGAGACACAATGAAAGCAGTCCTCAGCAGAAAATTTATTGTGGTGAATTCCCACATCAGGAAAACAAATAAACAACCGGATGCTACACCTCAAATGTCTAGAAAAAGAAGAGCAAGTCAGAGTTGGTTCTTTGAAAGAATAAATAAAATTGATAAGCCTCTAGCCAATCTTATTAAACAAAGGAAAGAAAAAACTCAAATTCATGCAATAAGAAATGAAAAGGGTGAAATCACTACAGACCCTGTGGAAATATAGAAGACCATCAATACTTATTTCAAAAACTTCTACTCTCATAGGCTTGAAAACACAGAAGAAATGGACAGATTCCTAGAAATATATGTAATTACCAAAGCTGGGTGAAGAAGATATAAAACTGCTGAATAACCCAATTTCAATTTACAAACTTGAAAATGTAATTAAATCCTTACCAACAAAGAAAAGCCCAGGTCCAGACAGATTCACTGTGGAATTCTACAAGAAATTCAAAGAAGATTTAATGCCAACACTCCTCAAACTCTTCAATGAAATTGAAAGGGAAGCAATTCTCCCTAACTCACACCTGGAAGCAAATATTACTCTAATATCAAAACCTGAGAAAGACCCAGCCAAAAAAGAGAGTTACAGGCCAATCTCCCTAATGAACATAGATGCAAAAATTCTCAATAAAATTTTGACAAACAGAATGCAGCAAATCATCAAGAAGATAATATATCATGACCAAGTAGGATTCATCCCAGGAATGCAGGGATGCTTCAACATATGCAAATCAATAAATGTAATCCACCATATCAATAGAGCCAAAAGTAAGAATCATATGATCATTTCTATAGATGCAGAAAAAGCTTTTGATAAGGTCCAACACTTATTTGTGGTAAGAACCTTACAGAAAATTGGAATAATGGTCTTTACTTCAATATGATAAAAGCCATCTATGACAAACCAACAGCCAACATCATATTAAATGGCCAAAAACTGAAAGCCTTTACTCTAAAATCAGGAACAAGACAAGGAAGTCCATTATCACCACTCCTATTCAATATAGTGCTGGAAATAACTAGTCAGAGCAATTAGACAGGAGAGATAAATAAAAGGAGTAAGGATAGGAAAAGAAGAAGTTAAACTATCATTATTTG